>PVHP010006967.1:16141-58642 GCA_004024765.1 Zapus hudsonius | reverse complement strand
CCAATTCTTGGCTATTATGAATTGAGCTGCTATAAGCACAGTTGCACAAATGCCTCTATGCTGAGATGTGACATCTTGTGGGTAGAAGCCTAGGAGAGGGATAGCTGGGTCCATTGGTAGCTCTAGGCCCATTCTGTTTCGGAGTCTCCACAGTGCTTTCCAAAGCGGCTGAACAAGCTTGCAATCCCACCAGCAGTGAATGAGGGTTCCTTTTTCTCCTGCACCCTCGCCAGCAATTATGGTTGTTGGTTTTCTTTATGATTGCCATTCTGACTGGAGTAAGGTGGAATCTCATTGTGGTTTTTTAAAAAAATTTTTTTTATTTATTTATGTGAGAGAGAGAGAGAGAGAGAGAGAGAGAGAGAGAGAGAGAGAGAGAGAGAGAGAGAGGGAGGCACACCAGGGCCTTCAGCCACTGCAAACAAACTCCAGATGCATGTGCCACTCTGAGTATCTGGAATTATGTGGTACTGGGGAGTTGAACCCGGGTCATCAGACTTTGCAGACAAGCACCTTAACCGCTGAACCATCTCTCCAGTCCTTACATTTCTCTTTCTACCAGTGAATGTGACCATCTTTTTTAAAACGATTTTTAAAAAATATTTCATTTATTCATTTTCAGAAGAGAGATACAGGGAGAGAGAGAGAGGGGGAGAGAGAGAGAGAGAGAGAGAGAGAGAGGGAGGGAGGGAGGAAAACACACCAGGGCCACTACCTTGTACGTCTGGCTTATTTGGACACTGGGGAATTGAACCCGGGGTTTTAGGCACTGGAGGCGAGCACCTTAACCGCTGAGCCATCTCTCCAGACCTTTTTTGCATAATATATTTTAAACTGTGTATTGATAGCTTCCATAATTATAGACTATAAACCATTATGATTCCCTCCCCATCCTCCTTCATATCTCTTCCCCCTCTCAGTCTCTGTTCTGTTTTGATGTCATCATCTTTTCCTCCCATTATGTGTAGGTATTATCAGGCACTATGGAGTCATGAATATCAAGGCCATTTTGTGTCTGGAAGTTTGCGCTGTAAGCAGTCCTACCTTTCCTTGGCTCTTAAAATCTTTCTGCCACCTCTTCCACAATAGACCCTGAGCTTCAGGAAGTGTGATCGAGATGTTCCAGTGCTGAACTCTCTACTGCCATTTCTTCTCAGCACCATGGTGTCTTTTGAATTGTCCCAGCAGTGACCGTCTATTTTTAATCGATAATTTTCATACATATATAATGCATTTTGATCATAATCCCCTCCCATTGTTTCTTTTGTCCCTACCACACACTTCTTCCACATAATCCTTTCTTCTTTTCCAACCAATCCCTCTTCTATCTTAATGTATTCTTCTTTTTTCCTTCCTCTATCACCTAAGATGACCCAATAATGGGCAGGGAACAACAGCTGCTGTGAAGTCATGAGGAGGGCCTTTGAAAGCACTTCTCTGCATACTGGCTTTGCCTTCTTTCGGCCACCTCTTTCCCAATGTTCCCTGAGCCTTTGTAGGTGTCCTAAACATGTCTCCCATGGTGTTGATCATCTTTTAATGTTCCCTTGTGTTTTGGATTTGTGCTTATCCTTTGCCAGTTTTCTTTTTTAAAAAAATGTTGTTTACTGATAATTGTTACACATGTACATTATGTGTTTTGATTATCATCCCCTCCCATTACTTGCTTTTGCTCTCCCTCCCCTATCTCCTGTCACTGAACCTGATCTTTCCAACTAGTCTCTTATTTTGACATCTTTTTTGGCCTCATCCATCATTTATGATGACATGTTGATGGACCCAATCATGTACAGGTCTTTGGCAGATAATGACAGCTACTGTGAGGTTATGGAGGTAATGACTCCTTCGTGTCCAGCAAATAGCACTTCAAAGCACTCTTCCCCATCCTTTAGCTTTTGCATTCTTTCTGCTACCTCTTCCTCAATGAATCCTGAGTCTTAGAGGAGGTGATAGAGATGTCTCATTAGTACAGAGCATTCAATGTCACTTCTTCTTAGCACTTTGATGAGTTTTTAATCTCCTCAGTAATCACCACCCTCTGCAAAATGAAGTTTCTCTGACCAAAAGTAAGAGCATCATTAATCTATGAGTACAAACATAAAATTAAGGGGAAATTTATTTAGTCTTTTTTTTTTTTTTTGGTTTTTCGAGGTAGGGTCTCACTCTAGGCCAGGCTGACCTGGAATTCACTATGGAGTCTCAGGCTGGCCTTGAACTCCTACCTCTGGGATTAAAGGCGTGCGCCACCACGCCCGGCTTCTATTTATTTATTCTTTATTGTCCAAAATTAGATACATTGAATGAGCAAATAATGTGTTGGTGTCCCCAGTTCCCCAATTTCCCTCTTCCCTGTCCCCAATCAGCTGGTATCCTCTTCCTTGGGCAAACTGGATCAGTCCATGGGGTAGGGGGTTATGAAGAGCCTAGGAGTCAACAAGGTTCCAAACCTCTTTGTATGTTATTACTGATGTCTCTGGACATTTTCCCCCACCATGGCTCTTACAATTTTTTCGCCCCCTCTTCCGCTCAGTTCCCTGAGTCTTGGTGGGTATTAAGGATGCTTTATTGTTGAGGTCTTAGGGGCCTCTGGACTTCTGCTGTAGGTTGTGTTGAAAAACACTGGTGTCTGTCTCATGGGCTCATCCTGGGTTCACTAATTGACTGTGGTTACAGGTCTCTTGCTTATCCCACCACTCTCTGCTGGGCTCCTTATGGGTCCTCCACGGTAGGTCTGGCGTGGTTCCTCTCTTGCCAGGATGTCAGCTATGGCCACAGCTCTCTCCCTGCTGCCTCCTAGAGCGCTGATCCGCGATGGCGGCTTCCAGGCTGCAGGGTCCCAGCTGGGAAGGAGCTGGAACTTGGAGCCATAGATTTTCAGTACCAGGTATGAATTCCCTCTGTGGAGCCGACTTTAAATCTAATCAGAGAACAGTTGGTTGCCCACCATGATTGAAAAGCCCATACTGCACCAGGGGGCACTTTGTCTGGCTTGGTTGGTTGTGTACCTGCCTGGGTCCACAACTTGATAAGACTGTTGATGAATTTCATTCTCCAGCCTGCATCAAAGGGGAGGCTTCCAGCCCAGTTCTAAATTGATTTCTCATATGCCTGCAGCTGGAGCACGTGATGTCATTAGCAATAGGGTCTGCTTTTCCTCTTTTCAATCAGATTATTTGTCTTTTCGTTAGGTTTATAAAATATAAGTCATTTGGGGGTAGATACAACCTATGGGTTTGTCTAACTCATTTCTTCCTGACCCCAAGACCGCAGTCTTCCTTGTGCTCAGGTATATATACAGACTGAGTTCTCTTCAATGAAGACTGGATGGAGGTAGTGCATTCTATCTTTGTTTTATTACATCGTCAGTCTCTCCTCCGCCACCCCAATTCCATTGAGTTTTCTTCTCTTTCCAAGTAGTCTTTCTTCTGTTTCGATGTCACATTCTTTTTGTCCTCCTCCATCATCTATGCCAAAATGTTGATGGTCTCAGAGTTGTGCAAGCCTGTGGGGATGACAGCCACTGTGGAGTCATGAATGCACCTCAGTTCCTGTCATGATGACAGTGGCCCAAAGCACTCCTTCCCACCCTGCAGCTCTTACATTCTTTTTGCTCCCTCTTCCACAATGTTTCTTGAAATCTGGAAGGGCAACTCTTTTAGTGTTGCATTCTCAACAGTCTCTTATTTTCAATGTTGTTGAGTTTTGAGTCTCTTCCGTGTCTACTACTTCTAGTCTTGGCCCATAAACCTGCTTAGTCACAAGCCCCACTGCTAATTTCCCTTCCACAATAATTCATGTTAAAAATGAAAGGAGTGTGGGTTCCTGTCTCTCTGCTCATTGGACAGCCGCCCACCACGCATGATCCCCATCCATGGACTTGTTATGAGGGGACTTCATTCTATTGTGTTCAGCCACAGAGCAAGATGGATCCTATGCCCTAACACACCTACTGCCTGCCATAAGTGTTAAAAGTGTTTTCCCACACTACCATTTGTATATAGATCTTGCTTGTAGTAATCTTTAATGTTAAGAGGTTTATACTTTCTTACACTCTTGCATTTGATTGCCACATTTGCCATCTAAGATGGTTTCTTGGGATCTTATAGAAGCACGAATTTAAAGATCTGCCAGCTTTTTCCTTTTATACAGTTTCAGGTCCCTGGTCCACGGAATGGTGCTGCCCCACAGTTAAGGTGTGTCTTCCCACCTCAATAACCTAATCAAGATAATCCCATATAGGTGATTCTAGTTTCCATCAAGTTGGCAGTCACTATGAACCATCAGAGCTGCCATATTCAACAACCTTCTTAAAAGTCTGCAAACAAAATAGCAAAGTTCTGGCTAATAATACAGCTGTGGGGGAGAAAAGGGGGCATCTGTTTTCAAGTATTATACTATTTTAAAGTAAATCAAAGTGTTGTAACTAGTGTTTAGCTCTCTAGATAGAGAGAAAGAGAACTCATAGAGCCTTTGGTTGCCAAAGTCTAGAAGTAGTGATTTAATCCAACAGAGAAACCAGTTAGATCACTAGAGGGTTGAGGTTGGCAACCTACTAGTGTCAGACACTGAGGTAGGAGCTCAGGTAGGGTGGGGAGGCAGAACTTGTCAAGCCAGTGGGAAGTCAGTCATATATGGGCAAAGGTAACTCTCAAGAACAGATAGTAAAGCTGGGCTTGTGACATAGGCCTCTCTTCTCAGCCACTTGGGAGGATGAGGCAGGAGAATGGCAAGTTCAAAGTACTTCAAGAGCAGGCTCAGCATCTTAGGAGACTATCTCAAAATAGAAAGTAAAAAATGGCTAAGGATACAGCTCAGTGATAGAGATCTTGCCTAGTATGCACAAAGCCATAGGTCCAGGTCCAAGTACAGTGGGAGAGAGAGGGGGAGAGGGAGGGAAGGAGAGATAAAAAGGAAACAGAGCTACATAGTACATGCAGGTAGAATTGCTACAAGAATATAAAGAAATGAGATATACTCTGGGTCTAGGACTTCCAGGGAAAGGGGCTTTACAGAAAAGAGACTTGTAATACAGATTCCAAATGGGGGCCAGGAGAATAAAGGCACAGAGTGAGCATACCTGGACAGTGAACCAGCCAGGTGAGTTCTACAAGGACAGTTCCTGATGTAATGAGCCAGATGAGATTAATTTGCAAGTTACGTTGTAAGTGATAGAGAGCTACTGAAAGACTTTAAATAACATAATCATTATAAATCCAGATCCATGTGTCTGTGTGTAGCTCTATAAGCAGTTAAAATGAAGAAAGGACAGTTTAATCAGTGACAATCAACAAAATGCCAAGAAAAAAGGCAAAGAGTTTCAGTCTTTTACTTTCATCTCTCCAATTCATCATAACTTCCAACGATTCTTGAATCCCTTTGCTGTCCCCTCACTCCCTCTAAACATCTGCTTCATAATCTCTTATTGGCTATATCCTTTATTATCCTACTTCCCTCTCTCTTCCTTCTCACTTTATCATAAAAGTCCATTTAAATTTTTGGCTATCTTTTTCCCTTCCATTTCAACCTCTCTGCTCTAACCTTTCTACATCACAAAAGTCCTAGTGGAAACTTTCATAATCATGGTTTTACTGGGGAGGCACAAGGAGCAAATTGAAGGTGTTAAGATCTGTTAATCAAAAGCAGAGGTAAGGAAATTAAAATCTAAATATTTTTATTGTGTCCTTGTAAAACAGAATGAGAGAAAACACAATTATTGATGTGGCCAGGCACAAAAGATGATGAGTGATCATCCATCAACACTGACAAGAAAACTAAGTTATATGATTTTTCTCAAGGTTAAAATCAACCATTTTCATGTCAACAATTTCCAAACATTTTAGGCTGTGTGTCATGATCTTCTGACTGGAATAAAAATGAAAGAGTTTAAATTTGTATTTTATTTTAGACTTAATTTCATACTTACAGAAAAGTTGGGAGAATAACTGAGTGTCTGGTGTTCCATTATCATTGAAATTAGATGAGTTTATTTTTACAGAAATGTTACATGTGTGATAACTGAGTCCTTTTCAATGGCTTGTATCAGGGACAGATTTAAAAGCAAAATATATGTATTATTTGTTCTGAAGATTAATCTACAGAAATTATGTTTAGAAATAAAAATGAGAACAAACATCTCAGAAAGGAACCTTAGTAGGAATAGTAGAGTTGCTTTCAAAGAAGGCATCAGAGCCTGGGCTGGGCTTAAGGTTTTTGTTTCATATATATACATACATATATATATATATATATATACACACACACATATATATATATATAGCTTGCTTTTTATGCTTCTGTGTGTCTAGTTCTAAGTGCATGCAACTCCACTTAGTTTTTAATTATGCATTATAAGGAACAAAATTTTGTTCTCATATCTTTATAAATATATTAAAATGGTGTGCAGCCACTAAAATGATGTCTAATATGGATAGACATGAAAAGATGTGTGAAATAAAGTTTCTCGGCATTGAGGAAGATGGGAACCAAGAGGATCATGACTTTGAAGCCAGCCTGGGCTATAGAAGAATGTCCCAAATTTTTAAATAAAGGTAGCATGCAAACTAGTAACCATAATGCCATTTTGTAATAGACTTGAGATGTACAAAAATAGATGATAGATAGCAATAGATAGATAGATAGATAGATAGATAGATATGGCTAATAGTCTTTGTATCTGGGATTCAGCATTATGGACAAGTTTCACTGTCATTCATTCTGTATTGCTAAATAATTGAGCGTTATAAGTATTATTATAATCATCAGAAACAATAAAAAAGATTTCCAACTAGTCCAAATAAAGAAATGTGCTTATAAGATGAGTTTTAGATAGTTGATTGTGGGAGCATACTCCCGTAATCCCAGCACTCCGGAGGCTAAGCAGAAGGGCAAAAGGATCCCCAGGATCAAGATGTCAAGACCAGATTGGATTATGTAGACTTAAAAACAAATTAAATGAGCTCTGGTAGCTTTGTGGCATCTCCTTAGAAGAACTGCTTCATGCATATCCTTTCTTCTGTCTCCTACAGATTCCACACTATCTGCATTCTACAAAAAAAGGGAACTCTAGCCATTGCTCAGCAATGTTCCTTGCACTGCCTTATGTGCTTCTCTCAATAGAAGTGGCCTCCTTCTTCCTTTCCCAGGTCCCTTTCCTTGGATATTTGATCTTCCTCTAACCAGCTCCAACCTCTGAGTTCCTTTGAAGAGTGGTTGCGGGGAGGTGGCACCCTTGTTCCCCTAAAGCCCTCCTCCTCCCATCCAGGCAAAACTCCTAGGGCTTGTGTCTACCTCTACTGCCTCCACAGCCCACCAAGCCTTGAGGTGGGCTTCCCATCCTATAACACTACTCAATTGGTCACTAAGTCCATTGATAACGTTCCCCTTTGTCTCTTGGAAGACTCATGAAGTATCTATCATTCGCCATGGCGTTTTTGAAAAACCCTGTCTCTTGGCTTCTGGATCAGGCCCAGCCCGTGGTTTCCTTTGTTCAAACCTTCTCAGGTGGGCTGTTTTCCCAGATCTACCTTCAACTTCCCTCTCTCTTTTCCCACACTCTTTCCTTGTTAATCCTACCTATCAATGAACCTCCCTGCTTCCTTCTTCAGCTTCTCAGTTCTCTTCCGTTACAGCAGAAATAACCCTGATAGTTTCACTCCCCTGATTCCATTTACAATTCTATCTATTAATTTTTTTTCTCTCAATTTTGCTTTTTTGCAATGCTGAAGATCAAACCCATAGCCTCACACATGCTAAGTGCTATACCACTTAGCTACCCTCCCAGTAGCCTTTAAATATCTTTTTGCCTTACCTAATGGAAAAAAGATACATTATTAAAAATAAAAATTGTATAAATTTATATTGGAATCTCTCTTCTATTGACTGCCCTTTTCCAGTTTAGTCCTACACTTGCTTAACATATAGGCATCTTCTTTCTCTTATTCCTCCTCAATCCACTTTCCCAGCCTTACAAACAGTCTTCAAGCTGTTAGTCTGAAGGGATTTCTTTAACCAAAACCAACATTACAATTTTCTACAGGATATTAATGGCTGATTGGGTAAAATTTTTCAAAAGCCTACAGAAAGTTGACTTCTTGATAGTCTCTGAATTAAACTTCAATGGATTTTTTTGTTGTTGTTGCAGACATTTATTAGAGTCCATCATAGATTAATGGACACCTCAAATCTCCAAAACAGTGTGAAAGTATATTCCATCTCAAAGGAAAGACCCTGTAGTAGCAGGGCCACAAGATAGGAAGGACCTGGGTTCCTGAATCACTGCTTGGAACAAAGCCATCTATGACAGTGGCCCTACCAGAAATACCTTGACCATTGGATGGTTAAGAAGTAGAGTTTGTTGTGTGCAGCTTAAATCTTGGGCTTTAGTGTTGTTGCTTATGGTAGTTATCCTATGTTGCCCAATACAGAATGCATGTAAGTTATAAATGCTAAGGAATAAATGGTCCTTTTCAGCCTTGGGGAGTTTTGTCAGGGGTAATAATTGGTCAGATGGGGTTTAGTCTTATCAAGTGTTGAACACTGTGATAAGCACCTTACAAACATTTGATTTCATCCCCTTGACCACCCAGTAGGGTAGGTATCATCACTGCCTCATTTCACTAAAGTGTATAAAGGCAAATAACATGGAGACAGGAGCTCCAGAATTTGAATGGAGGTTATTTGGCTTCTGGGTCCTTGATTTTAATCACATCAAGATTTTTGCCAAGTCCATGTGATGAGTTAGAAAAGACTGCTTTCCAATGCAAGTTAGTTATTAGTTAATAGCATATCTAGATGACTTATTTCCAGTGCTTTTATTTAGATAGTGGTTCTCAAACAGGATCAATTTTGCTCCCTTGGGAGAATCTGTCAATATCTGGAGACATTTTTGGTTGTTACAACGGAGGTACTGAGGCTTAGCATCTACAACCAAAGATGCTTCTAAAACATCCTATAGTATACAGGACAGCCCCACAATAAAAAAATTATTCACAAGATCATTGTGCCAAGGTTGAAACACCTTGACCTGGGCATTTTATATATTTAGTTGACAGTGCCCAAAATGTTCTGAATAAATTCTTACCCTTGTTTTGAACATGCATAAAACTCTACTTCATATTTTAATACCTGAAAAAATAGGCAAAGCAATGTCCCAGTAGCTTCTGGTGCTCAGAAATGCCAAGCCTTAGCTGTTTTTGGAGGGAATCCAGCTGATAAAGACTGACTATGGATAAAGAATCTGCTTTGGCAGGACCTCAGGAACAATATATGGTGGCAGAACAAATTCCTCTTGAAAGAATGCCAAACCTTTCTGGTTTCCTAGTAACATAATTTTCCTAAGATTCTTCTCATATTTGAATTTGCATAGTGTTGATGCCTATTTTGAATCAAAGCAACAAAAGAAATAAATTTAAAGAGGCATAATCAGAGCTTCTTGGGGAGGAAAAGAAATATAAAGGACACCTGACCCAATCCTGCTCACCCTTCTGGTGTAGGATGCCTGCGTCTCAACATCATACGATTCGAAGAAATTATCATCACAAGGATCCCAGTCGATTTTCAGAACGCTCTGTTAGAAAGCCCTCCCTCCTTAGGAACAGAAACCTGCTCTCTGTACTCTGAATGCTGCTTCTAATTCAATCAAGATGTTAGGGGAGGAACAGGAAGGATGGGGTACTTTTCCATGAAAACTTACTGGTCCCAGGCACCATGCTCAGTACTTTATGTACTCTCTTCTTAATCTTCCAGCAATCTCTCATAGCAACCTGAGATAACCATCATGCTTAGCCTCTCCACCCCTAGCTGTTGTTTCTTTTCCAGATGAAACATCACATGATCTCTTTCCATATGGATACCTCCCTTTGGTATCCTGTTCTTTATTCATTTATTCCATGTTTACTGAACACCTATGATGTGCCAGATACTGGTTGCACAATAGTACAAAACTAGGCTTTCAGAGCAGCAGGTAGGTTGAGGGAGATCCTTAATTTGAGGGCTATCATTATTATCTACTGCAAAGCAGTCCCATGCCTACATCTTATAAGGGAGGCTAGAACATCCCAGAGGACATGGTATCAGGCAGTGCAGGTAAGCTGAGAAGCAAAGGATTTAACTCAGTGAAGGGAGGTATGGAGTGCTACAGGCAGAGGAAACAGACTGTGTGAATATCGAAGTTACACAGTGGACATGAAGGCAGGTTAGAGTAGCTGATCAAAGGGAGGCGAGAGTAATGCAGGGGGTGGGGGAGGGGTAGCCCAGACTGTGGGTGGCTCTGTGGATCATGTACAGGATTTGGGTCTTTAGATGAATGACAGCAAGCAGCACTGAGCTGAGAAACTGTATGAGTGGATTAAATTTTGAGAAATGAAAAGACAGGCCAGGGGATCAGGGTGAAAGGCCATATTGGTCCATTTCCTAAAGGGGTACTGTGGTGGCCATGGGGACTGAGAAAATTAACAGTGGTAAGGAGTGGTTGGGAAATGCTCAATTCCCTTATCTACATCAATTCACCTCCAAAAGCTACCCCCAAATAAATATAAAGTTTGAAACAATATGTTGGCTATGCTCCAGCAGCCAACAAATCCTGAGTCCTTCTAATGACAGATCATTCCCGGAACTTCTCATGTAGAAATTCTGGATCCAGCCTGGCTGGAGAAATGGGGATATTTAAAGTAGGCAGAACTTGGCATTTGGGCATGGGATACAGAGAAGGGAAGAGAAAGTAAGGGTGACCCTGGCTTGGGCAGCAGATTATTATGGACTGTGTTTACTGACAAAGAGCATGAATTTGAGCAGAGATGGAGGCTTCTGTGTGGGTAGTCAAGGTACAAGGAGAAGAACTGGAGCCTCAGAAGATCCAGTTTGAGAAGTCAGAAGGCAAAAGGTGGAGCCTGATGGTCATGTGAAGCCTCCTGAAATGCTCACAAAATCTTCATGAATGTTTCCAAAATTCAGAAAACACTTGTCATGATGGTTGCCATGGTTGTGGCTGAGCTCTGCACCAGGATGGATGTGAGAGAAAATGAGATCCAGAAGACAGAAGCTAAGAGGATCACAAGACCTTCACAACCCAGGGCTTAATTAGGCTGTGGAAACAGGATGGGAGAGAGAGAGGCATGTCTAGAAAGTGTGGTTCCTAATGCAAGGAGAGGATAGAAATTACATACAACTGGGTCTTTGGTACAAGAAGACTTTTCAGGAGTTCCATTGCATTTCTAGGATCTTTGTTCCTGCTGGACAAGCAATGTGGACAGAATGCACAGATTCCCTTGCCAGTGCCATAGATCTGCCTTTGTCAAAATTCTCAACTCAGAGCCCCTCTCAATAGTCAACTAACAAGAGCTCTTATTAAAGACTAATTTGGGATTCAGTCAAAATTTCCCCACTTACCATTTATGAAAGTTTGAAAGCATCGTTTAGGGAATAATCAAATGCCTAGAAGTAAAAAGCTGGGTATTGTGGTTATTGGTTACAGAGAGGGATTTTGGCACCTTACAAATCATCTCCTTCGCTGCCCCTTCCTTGTGTCCACAGACGCATATTAAAGGAATAATCTTTCAGTGGCTTTTAGGGTGTCCTTTCCCAGCTCGTTGGAAGCATCCTCAGCTTCCCCAGGGAAATAGAGAAACCCAGATGAAACAGCAACAGAAAGCAAGTTATGCTTTATGTTTTTTGCCATCTCTTCTGGAAATGGGTATCAACTTTCTCTGTAAGCGTTATGTTCAGAGTCTAAATGAAACTGAACTAAATTTCCAGGATACTCTCAAACTATCTCTTGAAAAGCCATGTCAAGTAAATGTGGAAGTTTTTCAAAATGTCAATTGCTGAAAAATAATTTTCTTTTTGACTGTTATGGGAAAACTTTTAAATATAATTTTTATTTTTACTGCAGGCTTACTTTGTTGAAATAGCGTCGTTGGAGCTCCAGTGGTGTAATCAGTTAGCCCTCAGTATGGTACTTTTGTGAAATAGCATTGTCTTTATTTTATTTTTGTTTTGCTTGTTGCATAGCAGGAAGGTGCCATGTTCTACCTGCCAGTTCAGGGTTTAGGGCACTTGTCTTACAAGGAGTGTCAGCACTCCTCCCAAGTCCAGATAATGGATTCCTTCAGACTGATAGCACCTCAGTCCCCACTGTGTCCTCAGCATGCCAGAGACTCTCTATGCCCCATGGACAATAGATACTCAGTAAGAACCTTTGGATCTGATGGGAATTATGGGGCAGAGTAGACTTTCCTCAGAGAAACAAGCCCTGGGGCAGCCATCTCATGATGGCTCTCTGGTCTACGTGCCCTATCACTGTGGGGAATCAAGTGTAATTAGTTTTGTGTTTCCAGTCCTCAGTATGCAAAATACACTTGGTGAATGTAGAAGAGAACAGGCACCAAGAAAAAGAACATCTACATGTAAGGGAAAATACTACAAAGGCAGTTGTCTTCTCTTTGGCAGTGGGGTACTCCAGGGAGAGGAGCAGTGCTGATTTGAATGTTGACATAGTAGAGCTGTCACAGTGGGGATATGAGGGGGGTGGCATTTCTAGGAATCCTGCTGAGCAAAGGGAGCTGAATTTAGAAAAAGCACTAGCTAATCTTGAGATTTCCACATACCTGTGAAAGACCCCCAAGGTCTTTCTCGGGAGAGAGTACCCCGGGACTCAAACAACCACACCAGCAGATGCAAACGCAAGAGGATTTTTTTTATTCTTCGGCTGCGCAGATGGGCTCCTGGACCGATGAGTGCCAGAGAGCCCCTAGGAACAAAAGCTCCGGGTATATATAGGCAAGAACCACAAAATTATAATACAGCTCAGACCACAGGACGTTTTATATTTCCATTGGTTCTTTTGTCCTGATCTGTACAATTTTGATTGGTTATCCAGTTGGAGCCTGGTATTTGCATTTCATATTCCAGGAAGTCATATTTTACCTTTTATGGAGTATTTGTTCAGTTTATGACTTGGGACCTCCCACAGAAGGGGAAGGGGAGTGAGCCAGGAGAGGTGCTTTCATATATGGGCTGTTTTATGAAATGGAGTCAGTTTTATAAAATGGATGCTTCACCTGCTTCATGTATCTATCCTGAGGCTTTTTTTTTTACTAGAGGATTCATATACACTAGAAAATTTCTTCTGATCCAGTAGTATGAACTACCAATGGTGACCCTTCAAGCACTGCAGTTAGCAGAGAAGAAAGTGCCAAGGTGTTTGATTTGCCTAAATCATATCCCTTCAGTCCATAAGAAATTAAAAGATCATTTCTACAGAAACTATTAGAGGAATTTGAGAATACATTTTATAGTTTTGGTAGCATCACACAGATAAATGACAGTTTGTTGCTGGACCTTGGTTAGCGTTCTTGCTCTCAGGTTAGGTTTCTCCTCTATGGTGCACTGCCTCAAAAAGGAAGCAGCAATCAGGGTATCATTACAGTGAACAATTCATGACACAGAGTATAAGAATGTTCAGGCCCCACCCAAAAACTCATTGTCACAATGCTTGGTTGATCTTCTCATGACTGAATCCATTGAGAGGAATTATTTTCTACTGAGAACTCTTTGCTCCAGTTCACATCTATATGTGGGGAGAAATAGCACACACCTCTCTGTGTGACAGTGCCCAGAAACAGCAGTCTCTCCAAGTGCAGACAGAGCCTTACCCACACCTAGCGGCATAGAGGTTTTCCAGGGAACATCCTTGAGGAAGCTATAATTTTTTAGAGAAGGACATGGTGCCGTGGTGATCCACTAGGAGAGAAAAGAGTGAGACACAGCATTTTGAAAGTGTGAGCTCAGAGAGTGGCACCATGTGAGAGGCTGTCTCTTGCGAGAGTGTTACTGTTCCCTCTTCTACGGCTCTGCCTACCCTGCCTGCTGTACTTCGAAGCCATGGTAATAGTACAACCACATCCTCTGGAAGAAGAGCTTCATCTGCTTGGGATTCTCATGAATAGGATGGGATCTGTTTTCAGCAAAAGAAAATAACCAACTGAGGTAAGAGTATTAAAAGATCAGTGAGATACATATTGAGTTTCAGACCAGCCTAGGCTACATAGCCAGAACCTGTCTCAAAAAAAAAGATAAGACATATACCCATGGAGTTAGTTTTATCAGGGTTAAATGTGATTATAAACATAAAAATTCTAGAAAAACAGCTCTACCTGCGAGATGGTACTTAGTGACTTTTATTTTTCCCATTTAGGTGCCTCATTGCTTTACTTACTGAATGACATTATCTTGTCCTGATTATTTCTTTTTACATCATCTGGTATAAACTTCATTGTTTAACTTCTCACCTTTTTGTTTTAGAGAACATAAAGGAAGTTTGGGATTTTGTTGTTGCTGTTTGTTTGCTTGCTTGAAACAAGGTCTTGTGTAATCCAGGCTGGGTTAGAACTCATGGGCCACTATACCCCATTGTGTTTGGTTTTTAGTTATAACTAAGCTATTTGTTAGGATATCTCAGTTTAATAACACTCTAAAATCTTAGAGTGATTTAAGAGACATATTTTTCTCCTATTGATTCATTCATATCCCATCTCATTCCAAAAGCATTTGAAGAACTTCTGTAAAGTGATATAGACAGCTACAAAGGATAAGATTAATTATTAAAGTTGGTCACAAAGTTGGTTCTAAAACAAAGCAAAAGAGAAATATGAGAAATTATGGGTTTTACAGTGTCAACAAGATACCACTTGCTTTGAGAAAATGAGTTTGCATGAACTAAGAACTAAGTGGACTCTGCTCCATCTTCAGCAGAATCACTACAGAATAACTATTCATAATCTTACAGGGCCTGGTGGCTAATGCCTATAATTCTAGCATTCTGGAAGCTGAGATTGGAGGATCAAAAACTTGGGGTCAACCTGGGTTATATAGCATGACACTGCCTCAAAAACAAAAAACAAAACCAAGACAACAAAAGTCAAAATCATTTTATTTTGTTTGAACAGGACATGACAAGCATTTTAAAATCTTTCTTCCACGATGTTGTGGGCCAATCTGGAGGCATCTTCACTCACAGGTCTGGTGGTTGGTGTGGTTATTGGCTGAGACAGTAGCACCACACATGGTGTCTCCCCATGGTGAGGGTGGCCTCACCACATGAAAGCTTAGAATAGTCAGAATTCTTACCTGACAACTCAGGGCTCAAAAGGTGAATATCCCACAGATCCAAACAGATGCTTTAAAGTCCTTCTTGGCCCAATCTCAGAAGTGATGCAAAGTTCATTGCATTTGTTGGCTAAAAAGCAAGACACAAGCCCACCCAGATTCATTAAGAGAAGACAAAGATCCCACCTCTTCCTGTCAAAATTACTGTAGAAAAGCATGTAGGTAGGTGATACAGTTACTGTCATCTTTGGAAAGATAACTTGCTACTACATCCTTTACACAATCACCTATAACTACTATATCTTGAAGCCATGCTTTTTATAAAAATTGAGCAAATCTAACAGGCTTAAAGGAGTGTCTTTCTGGTGCCAAACATAAGGTGAAGAAGTCTTAGTTTGGTCTAAATAAGTATACAGCAGATTTGAAAGTCAATGACTAGAAGCTAAATGGGCCAACAGAATCTGGGCCCTCTGAAGGCTCGCCTCTTTGGCAGGTGGAGACAGCTCTTGTATGTTTCTTCTAAAAGTACATTAATTTAGTCATAAGAGCCCCACTCTCACTAGGCACCATGGTGGAAACCTATAGTCTCAGTTTCTCAGGAGACTAAGACAGGAGGATTCCTTAAATCCAGGAGTTTGCGTCCAGCCTGGACAACATAGCAAAATGCCACCTTAATTATAGATAAATAAATTGCCTATTTGAAAAAATCCCCGACTCTCCAGATATCATCTTATGCTAATTACCTCCCAAGGTTCTGTCTTCACATGCTATCACATGGAGGCCAGGACTTCACATATGAATGGGTGAAAGCCAGCATAAACATTTATCTATAAAACTGTAGTTATAGGCATGCCAATATTCAATAGAAGATAGCTAATCCCTGAATATTTTCAAATATCTGGAGTCTTTAATCAAATAGACAAGTCACCCATACATGTGAGTTTTTCACTTTCTTTACATCTTAGTTTTGTAGCTAAAACTCTAGCCAGAGATTATGACATAGATATAAATAGCCTAAGAACATCATTGTATATAATTTGTAAAGGGTTTCAATGACATACATCTGTAGGCAGTTCAGGAACACGTTCAAGCTGTGTTTACATGACATTAAACATCTGGATGAAAATTGTGAAAGGATAATTTGGAAAAAAAACAAAAGAACAGGTTTCAGTGCACTGGCCCCTTGTATTCTGCATGTGGAGCTGATCCCCACAGCTCAGGAATGAGATAATGATGCATAAGAAGAACCATTGAAACAGCCAAGGGGCAGAGGGGTCTTCTGCCGGAAGGCAGACTTTAAAAAAAGAACTCCATTATGCAAGCAGTGGAGGGGATAAAATCAAAGACTAACATGAAGAATATGAATCTTAAAGAGCCAAACTTCTGGAATCAGGAGCTTTGAAGCTTGAAGGCAATGATGTCAGTTCAAGTGAAAATCTGGTAAGACCTTTCTATCAGGGAAAAAAGTCATTGGGACACTGTGATGTTTTAGTTTTTTTGTCAACTTGACCTGTTTAGCAATCTTGGGTGGGTCTCTGAGGTTGCTTATAGAAAGGATTAACTAACAGAGGAGGTCCCTCCTCCAGAGTGAGCCCTTCCCCCAGAGTGGGTGGCCCTCTCAGTAGGGGACAGGATGCAAGGAAGTTGTTAGCTAGAAACATACATCCCTTCCTGGGAGGGCAGTGTAGGAAGGAAATTTTAGAGACTCAGGGAGTCAACAAGTCTGTGGAAGGGTTGCAAGACCTCACCCTCAAGCTATAAAAAGGGGAAAGAAATCTCTCTTCCCCCAGCCTGTTTTGTTGGTGTGTGTATGGTGTTGGTGATGGGTTTCTTTCTCTTCTTGGACTTGTGAAAGGGAACCAGCTTCTTTTGCCGTTATGGAACTTCCACTGGATTTGTAGCTTCAATAAATCCTTTCCTCCCATAACTGTGCCTGGTTTGGAGATTCATCCCATCAGCATGTGGCTGACTATGACAGACACTTATTCCTGGGATTCTTCCAGAGAATACATTGCACCCAGGTCCCTGTTCTAGCAAACTGTATAAAGAAATAGTCACACATTTTTGTGTCTCAGTGTTCCCTGGAAGTGGACTCCAGGGTGTTGAAATACTTTCCTTTCTATCTCTGCTTTTTCAGAATTCTCTGTTATCTTTCCTTGGACCTTTGTTTGTGCAACATGTGCTAGGATAGAAGCTTTCAGAAATAGATGGTGGGATAAGGATTTGAAGTTTAGTTGTTTGCTTAGGAAGTGATTCCAAGGATGCCCCCCGGGGGGGGGGTCTGGTGTGAGCCAGGAAAGAGGAAGGTATCCAACAATAGGTACATTGATCAGAGATCACTTATTCCTGTAGGTAGCTGGAGCTCATTGTCTATAAGACTGTGCAGAGCTATCCCACACCAGGGGTAGGGACATGGATTTTATTCTCCTGTACTGTCCATTGTTCTGTGAGGGCTATTCTTTCATTTTTTGGCACTTTCAGAGGCCTGTGGGTGTCTTCAGTAGGAAGAAAGTCACCTGGGCTACAGGATGATGAGTGACGCCATGAATGCATGGACAGGAACTCCTACACTCTGCTGTGGTGCTTGTTCTTATTCTCATATCACAGTTTTTGGGTTAAAGAAAGAAAATTAGGTATGAGTGGGAACCTAAAGGATCCTTGCTGGAGTAAAAGGTTCAAATCTAGTTTCCAAATAGCTCAGGGCCTTTCCTTTCTGGGCGCCTGGTTCTTGGTTATAGTTTTTAAACATGTTGTAAAGAGGCTGATAGCAAACTGTGGTGGTGCATGCCTTTAATCCCAGCACTTGGGAGGCAGAGGGAGAAGGATTGCTATGGGTTTGAGGCCAGCCTGGAGCCACAGTGAGTTCCAGGTCAGTCTGGGCTACAGCGAGTCCTTACCTCAAAAACAAACAAACAAAAAATTCCAATCCAATTAATTTTTTCATTAAAATAAAAGTAATTAAATGGTAGATTGTGTTAGTAAAACTCTCTGTAGGTGTGCACTGACTTGTTCCCATTACTTTAAGTAATGGTGAATGGCCAGACTTCAGAAAGTCAGTGTGGAGTTTCTTTTAAAAATATTTTTATTTATTTATTTGCAAGGAGAGAGAGAGAGACAGAGAGAGAGACAGAGAGAGAGAGACAGAGAGAGAATGGGGTACTGCCAGTCCAGCAAGGGAACTCCAGATACATGTGCCTCTTTGCACATCTGGCTTTCCATAGGTACTTGGGAATCGAACCCAGGTTGTTAGATTTTTCAGGCAAGTGTCTTAACCTCAGAGCCATTTCTCCAGCCCTGGAGTTTCTTTTAATAAAGACATCTGAATGCAAATGGGGAAACTGAGGCAAAACCCAACACATTGCCTTACACTGGTAAGATGGCTTTTAGAAGTAGTGAGGAAACTATTTTTTCCACTGGATCAGAGGATGATATGTAGGGATAGTAGGCAACAAACCTCATCTTCTCCCTCATCTTCTGGAGAAGGGGACTTGATCAGGACTGGCTCAGGAGCTTGCAGGGCATGTGGGGAGGCACGGTACTCAGAAATGGCATCTCAAGACAGATGGAAATTATATCAACTTTAGGAAAAAATAGAATAAGAATCCAGGTGTTTTCACTCTAGCATGACAGAAATTTCCCAATACTTAGTCATCCAGAAGCAAAGCAAAGAAGAGGATAT
The DNA here is from genome assembly GCA_004024765.1 of Zapus hudsonius. Lineage (NCBI taxonomy): Eukaryota > Metazoa > Chordata > Mammalia > Rodentia > Dipodidae > Zapus > Zapus hudsonius. Next base: position 39,861 of record PVHP010006967.1, on the reverse strand, counting down.
GGGTTTCAGAAGTCCCATGAGGAGAATTCAGGGGAGAAGGACCTGAGGCCAGGGCTGAGAGTCAGTACCTCCAGGCACGGTAGCAAAGTGCCACAGCTATCAGGGAGGAGATGGGACTTAGGTTGAGAGGAGGAGGGGTGAACAGGACACACACTAGGGATGGGCTATAGCAAATAGCTGAAGACATGCACTGTGGGCCAAATAGATTGTGGAGCAGAGAGACTGAAGTGAAGTGGACATAGGAAGAGCTGGTCCATGACAAGCCATCACTGTGGGTGTCTTCAGTAGGAAGAAAGCCTGCACTGTGGTTAGATCTTTGTTTGGATTATGTACTCAGAGCTTTACTATGAGTGGGAGCAGAGCAGAATAGAGAGGCAGGCAGTCAAGCAAAATAAGATATGGTGGCTGCATAAATTTGAACTTTGGTTTTATGTCCTGGACTGGGACAAGGCTAGAGAAGAAGTGACTAGCAACACAGCAATCAGGATGTGGGTCAAAGCTGAGCAATGTGTACCTGTGGTCTCAGTTACTCCAGAGAATGAGGAGGAAGGATTGTTTGAGTCCAGCTTGAGTGACAGAGAGACCTTATCTCAAAAAAAGTCATAGTAAAGAACTAAGAGGACCAAACTGTGGATATGAAAATGAAAGGGTAAAATCAAGGCTCATGGAAAAAATAGCATTGGAGTTTGAAAGGACTTTTGATGCCAATGTAGAAAGAACACACAAATGAGAGAACTTATTTTAAGATTATTAGCCTGATAACTGGAAGGCTGTTAGCAGTTTGGATAACAATGAAGACTTTGGAAAGTGGGCTGTGTATAGCTAAAGCTGAGAGTCCATATCAAACTGACTCCATCCTCCATACAATAAGAAGAAAGAAAGGCAAAATGAGATTTGTACTTCTAGGTTGCTGAGGCTGATCCTCTTTCCTGCCAGTAATTCCCCTTGTTAACTCTTCAAAAATGTCACCTGTACTAGAGGAGAACACAGATGTCCTGTACGATTGTTTTTTGAACAGAACCTCAATATTTTATCCTTGTACTTAATCAGCTTCATCAAGAGAAATTAAAGTACGAGTTGCAGGAATGTGAAGGATAAACTAAGATCCTGACCTTTAGATAATTATGTGCCTGAGACAAAATCCACCCAGGATTTTGAGTTACAGAAATTGGAATGATTGCCGGGTGTGGCACACGCCTTTAATCCCAGCACTTGGGAGGCAGAGGTAGGAGGATCACCCTGAGTTCAAGGCCACCCTGAGACTACATAGTGAATTCCAGGTAAGCCTGGACTAGAGCGAGACCCTACCTCAAAAAACCAAAAAAAAAAAAAAAAGAAAAGAAAGAACGAAAGAAATTGGAATGATAGAACACAAGTCGACTTTGTGTCAACCTGTTATGTTATGCATTTGAACCAAGTCACTGTGACTCAAATATATTATAATAATGTTATTCTGAAAACCTTCAATAAATCTTAACTACTCGTGAATATCTAGATAGCAAAAATTTGGAAAGACACTACTAGTTACAATGGATATTAACAGTCAGTGGAGAAAATTCTTAAAATACTGGAAACTCCCATGCATGATATGTGTTTATGGTTTGAATGAAAATAAATACTATATTCATGGCCATGAAAGAATTTCACATCTCCGCAGTAGTGTTATGTTGTTAAGATGCTCACATCTGTAGCCAAGAGGCTAGGGAATAATAGAGATAGGCCAGGATTTCTGTTAAGAAATGACATTAGCTCATGCCCTTCATCAGAGACTGATCAAAGGTTTACAAGCAACCAGGAACCAGATCCAGTGCTTAGAAGATTCTTCCCTTTGAAGGGATGACTTCAACCACATAGATTGTCTCTGAGCCAGAAGGGAGGGATCCATGAAAAGACAATGCCAAAGGAAGACTTTGGAAAGAAAATGTTAGCTAGACTAAAGAGAGGAATGGGCAGTTTGGGAAAACCCTTGAAAAACAAGAAAAATGGTAGAGGGAGAAGAGGGACAAATGAGGAAATTGAAAAGAGATATTAGTTAAGTCCTACTTTTGATAATTACATTCCACATAGAAATGGATTGACAAATGAAAGGAAAAGAGGAGAAAGATCAGTATTGGGGAAATAATATGTGGAAGCCAACTGAGACCACCATTTGTAGCAAGTGTGGAGAGTAGAAGGGCTACAATGAAGAATGGTAGTTTGATATGGTACCTTAAGTTAGTTAGGTAAGAGACCTGGGTTCTCCTCCACCTATTCCTAACTTTGGGTAAAGTACTCCATCATTCTAGACTTATTTCTTTCACTCTAATGTGATGGGGTTAGATTAGGTGACTTTGAACATTTCTTCTCTCTTCTCCACCTCTCCAACATATACATTATGAAATCAGAGACTTACATAAATGGAACCTTCAAGATTGGAACATGTATTTAGTTTTTGTAAAGAGAAAATGTTTTGAAGTGAGGAATAAAAGGTTCCACTCAACACTTGGCAAGCAATATTTTGTTCTGTATAATAATTAGCAAGTATGCATTATTGAACTGGTTTGTCATATAATTATAAGAGAATTAAAAGGGAAAATTGGGACATTCTGTTTTCCTTTCTATATATGAAAAGGCTAATTAGCATAAACCATGGAAGGATGTGTAGGGCATCAATATCAGATGAAGAATGTTGGTCTAGAGATTAGGAGCCCTAAGTTCAAGTCCCATCTCTGCTACTTTCAGCTCTGAAGCTGCTGTTTCTCATCTGTGCCTCAACTTCCAAAGAAATTCTAAAGTCCTGGAACTTTAGCCTCCCATAATATACCTGCCTGTGACCATCTAGTTGTAACTATTTTTAAAAAATATTTTATTTATTCATTTTTCAAGAAGCAGAGAGAGAGAGAAAGAAGAGAGAGACAGAGAGAGAGAGAGAGAGAGAGAGAGAGAGAGAGAGAGAGAGAGAGAACAAGCACACAGGACCACCACCTTGTGGGTCTGGCTTATGTGGGTCCTGGGGAATTGAACCCAGGGCCTTAGGCACTGGAGGCAAGTGCCTTAACTGCTGAGCCATCTCTCCAGCCCTAGTTGTAACTATTTTTAAAAACTCATTCTTGTGTCTTTGCATCAGTAAAGTACAACCAGGAAAACAATGTATCTATTTTCAAAAAAGGGTAATGTAATATAGGGAATGGGCTACATAGGTTGTGGAAGAGTGTAGAGGCAAATGGGGGTTAGCCACATCAGGAAGCCACTAGTGTTACAAGTCGGAGTGACAAAGGGGAAGAGATGTTGTTATAGGAGGCCAGAAGCTAGGGCCACCTAATAAAAGCTAGAGCCACAGAGAATGATGGGAGCTTGAGCTACAGAAGAGACACAGCTACTGTCATAGGCGCCAAGATCCAAGACTAGAGGCCTGGGGAGAATGGCCTTGCTGTTCCTTTCCCTGACCTTGAGTCTTCAGCCTTCCTTTGACTGAATCCTGCCAGAAACCAGTTGCTACATGGCTTAGGTTCATGCAGCCTGCAGGGTAAACCCTTCTTTTGTATAGATCTTACAAACTAAGACCCATATATTTTTCTATATAATTCCAAATCTCCTCTGATTTGTCCTAGTAGAACAGTCAACACATTTGAAAAGCACATCATCAAATTCTTCTAGTAAATCACTGTTAAGTTTTGGAAGGAAAAAACCCATAAAATAGATCAGAATCAAGGGCAGAATTCTGTGCTACTCCCTGGAGACTTTCCTGAAAGTTACCAGAGAGCTAGAAATCAAGGCTCACTGGAAGAACTGCTCAGCTAGATAAAGATCTACCTAGCAGCAAGCTGTTCAGTGTGAACATATGATATCTCCGGCAATCTGTTCCCTTCCCTTCACACCTGAAGCAAAGAGATAGCTCAACTAATACTTGCTACATCAAAGTTGAACAAAACCTCTCCTGAAGGCCAGCTCCTCAATGACTAGCCCTCATAGTGCTGGGAAGTATTACATGAGCTGCTGGCCATCAATGTTGTGAACAAGCAAGTGATCCTGCTAGATATAAAATCAACCAGTAAGACAAGAGGTACACACTTGTGCAATAGTGGCAGTTAGCCTATGCTATTAACCAATGGCTCTCTGATTGAATTAGAGGACCCCTCATTGGGAAGGAACTCATAACTGGTACTGGGAACCAAGGCAGAAACCTAAGGAGATGGTGATATTTAAATATTATGGTATATCCACCCAATAGATTACTGTGCAGTATTGATATCACTATTAAGTAATTATATACTTGCAGTTTTATTCTTTCTCTTTTTAAATTTCCTTCTTCCTCTGAATCAGTGTTTATGAGTTGAAATAAATGCAGTGAGAATCTCCCACTAAAACGAGAGGCTATACCCATTAAAATCTCTCTTCATTAACATATACCCTTTAACCTATGCTGCTCTTGCTCTCTGTTGGAGAATCTGTTTTATTACAGAAAGCAACCCCCCAAAGCCCCCAGGAATAATCAAAATCCACCAATCGACATGACAAGAAAAGATAGCTAACTCCTAGCATGAGATGAACCACCTCTTGCACATCAAGCCAGAGTCCAGCTGGAACCACAGAGGCAATGACAAGTTAAAATGGGTGTTGCTCTCATGGCAAGCCTGACAACCTGTGCTAGGAGGATAGCAATAGACACTGAGGACATTCAAAATGTATCAAAATAGAAACCAGAAGTTGCTGATAAATAAGCATGAAAGTAGACTTACAACACATCCGCCAAGGCACAGGGAATACTGTGCACCTTTCACAAGAGGGGGCAGAAAGATTGTAAGAGCCATAGGGCAGGAAGGAGTATCTAGAGGAATTGTTCCTCCACAATGGCGGTAGTATTTGTAATCAAAACCCTGTGGTGAATACTGGTAACCTCACTGAGGAGGGCTCTCAGAGGAATGGGGGTAGGAAGGAGGAGAATGGGACCAATACATTATTTGTCCATACAACAAAGTTTCCAATTAATAAAAATAAAAATTAAAAAATTGAAAGAACCTCTCCTGACATATACCTAATAGCCCATTTAAAGAAAGTTAGCATAGTGATAGCTGGATATGATAATGACCTGTGTTGGCTGATAGGATGTTTTCTTCTTTAAATGTTTGTAAACCTATCTGCTGTTGACTTTTGCTAAAGAATGATAAAAATATCTTCAATTTTTTAGTTACTCTTTCATTTGAAAACCAGAGCAATATTGCCACTCTCTAGTCTTTGAGTACTTTCCTGTGTCCCTAAAAATTGCATAGACTAGTTGTTTCTAAAGTCTTGTGAAACTGGAGTCTGTCTTCTCCCCTATGCTATAGATCCGTGTAAGGACCTTGGAGGAAGAGAAAGCATGCACACAGCTAAAATAGTCATGTAGGGTATCACATAGGAGCTCTGTGGGTTCTTAGAACAGTCTCAGTCCACCTGCATGATCATATCCTGAATATGATCATGAATATGGTGAGTAACCTTAAGTAGGCTCAGACACCATACATGATCACTCCTGGCAGGGCCGAGGCTGCTGGTAGAAAGGCTTTTATCCCAATAGGAACCTGGGATAGGATGCACAGAGCTTGAACTTGCAGTTTTATTCTTTCTCTCTCTTTTAAAATTTCCTTCTTCCTCTGAATCAGTGTTTGAGTTGATATAAATGCACCTGCTACCCAGGAAGCTGTCCTGCAGATAGTTCATGAAGGAAGAAGCTAAGAATCATGAAGAATAGTCTAGTGTTCAAATTTTGAGCCCTATCAAGGCCCTGGTCTTGGATGGACCTGCAGTAAGAGCACACCCACAAAGACAGTGTGGAAGAAAACTCTACTTTTCTCCTAAACTGATAGGAATCTCCCCTGGACTAAATGCAAGAATGAACTCAATCAGTTCTCTTCCTAGAAAGCACCACCTCATGAAATTTTATAACCTTAAAGTCTCAGGATATGCACAGCAATTATTTCTTTAAAAAACACATTTTGTCTTCTTTCTCCCAAGGCGAAGCAGAGAGGTTACTGAAGTTTCAGAGTCATCCATTACAGATGTGTGCAAAGATCTAGGCATGAAGATAACTATGGACACTATTGCAGCAGAAATCTGGAAACAATCCAAGTGCCCAACAATGATTATTTAAATATTATGGTATATCCACCCAATAAATTACTGTGCAGCAATTAAAAACTCATGTTGTCAAAGAATAGATGGAATGATGTTCACAACATAGTAGTAAAGAAAAAGCAAATCACAAAACCAGAGTGCTGTACAGCTAAAAATATATGTTAACAATGACTACAATTGATAGAATTATGGATTTTTACATTTTTCCTTTTACTTATTTGTTTTTTCTCCTTTTTTTCTGTAGCACAAGTGCAATGCTTTTGAAAGAAGAGGCGGGAAATAACAAAACATTTTTGCTGTCAAGAAAGAAATGGGGAGCCGGGTGTGGTGACTCACGCCTTTAATCCCAGCACTCGGGAGGCAGAGGTAGGAGGATTACCGTGAGTTCAAGGCCACCCTGAGACTACATAGTGAATTCCAGGTCAGCCTGGACTAGAGCGAGACCCTACCTCGAAAAAACAAAACCAAAAACAAAAGCAAAAAACAGAGAAAGAAAGAAAGAAAGAAAGAAAGAAAGAAAGAAAGAAAGAAAGAAAGAAAGAAAGAAAAAGTCCTCATCTTCATCCATTCTTGTTGGATGGACACGAAGCCTACATGAGGTAGCTTTCCAATTTGCATACAGTTTTAAAGAACTACCTTGGCTCTGGGCAGAAATTTTCTCTGGAGCAGTATCTACTTTGAGGTAAATTATTAAAAATGGTGTTGGGCTGGAGAGATATCTCAGTGGTTAAGGAGCTTGCCTATAAAGCCTAACGCCCCAGATTCCTTTCCCCAGTACCTATATAAAGGCAGATGCACAAAGTAGTGAATGCATCTAGAGTGCATTTGCAGCAGCTGGAGGCCCTGGTGTGCCCATTCTCTCTATCTCTCTTCTCTCTCTCTCTTTTTTTGCTTGCAAATATATATATATATATATATATATATATATATATATATATATATATATATATAAAATATAAAAAAATGGTACCATTTTGGTCAATGCATCATCCTCAGGGTCATGGGGCACCTCAGGCCAGAAAAGGGGAAGTTGCAGAGAAGGTAGGTTTTGAAGGCCATAGAGTAAGGAATTTCTTTCTTGCCTGCTGCCAGGAGGTTTGCCAACAGCTCCCTTTCCATTCCACAGGAGGAGACAGGCCGATGAGTCATAGCACTGGCTCAGATTAAAGGAATATAATTGTGTTAGCAGAAACAAATCTATTTTATCATCTGCTTCTTGATACCTTACAAATATATATGCTTTCCCAGGATACTGGCAATTTTCATAAGAAGCCAATAATTTTGTTTGCTGAAGTTAGGAAGTGACCAATGAGAGTCATAAGTTCCTGAATAGTTGCCAGGCTCAAAAGATGTAGTGGAAACACTGAATAAAGTGGTCTACACTCAGACTCTAGATTCAAGTCTGCAAAATGATGGAATTATTCTAAAAATATACAGAGGAATTACTAAAACCTATTCCCCTTTTCATTTTTCAAAGATTTTTAAAAAGGAAAATACCAATTTGGTTTTGTAAATGGAGAATTGCCACCTCACATCTGTTTTCATGAAAGAGATGGCCATGAGATACTATTTTAAGAACTTCCTTTTCTAACACAGATTTTTTTCCATCCTGGAAATACAGATAAGGTATATTCTATTAACATGTTTCATTAAACTCACTCATATGCCAGCAGTCATTTCCCGTTGTCTTGTCTCATGACAACAGACTGAACATCATAGGAAATTGGGAGACATTATTTAGCTTGGATCTCTTGTTTCCATTGTTTGATTCCACACGCAATTTTTCGTTCTACATCTGTCTCCTTTTGTAAAAACAGGATAGGATAGGAGTTGACTAGGACTTACTCTGATTATTATCTCATGGACTTTGCAAGGCAACTTGACCAGGTTTTCCTCCTCTGCACTCCACAAACACTTATCTCTGGGCCCAAAAGTTCTGGTATTCAGTATCTGTCTGATGACAGATAGGCATAGATGCATTGTGAATGTGCATGTCCAGGACTTATTTTCTGTTGACCACAGCCCATGAACGCCCTATTTAATTGTTTATGTTAGATACGGATGTACCTAACTCTCATAGAGCACCTGTTTACTAAATACATACAGACAAAAAATAAAAATAAAAATACTTGCACCAAGTGAAAGGAAATGAAGTCTGAGGCAACAGAAAACTTCACATTCATGTTGTTGAATCTAGGCTTAGCATTTAAAAGATGCTAAACACTGTGTGTGCATGTACCCAAGCACCTGCATGTGGTACTTGGGGTTGAACCAAGGACCTCAGGCTTTATAGTCAAGCACTCCACCACTGAGCAACACTTACAGCCCTGTATGTTTCATGAGGCCACCTTCATTGTTTTTCTTTTTAAGACCAAGATCTGTAAATCTCCCTCCCTCTCTCTCTCTCTCTCTCTCTCTCTCTCTCTCTCTCTCTCTGATAGTCTAACTATGTAATTCAGGCTGGCCTTAAACTCATGACACCCCTTCTGTCTGAGCTTCCCAGTGCTGAGATTATAGGCTGAGCTACCAAGTAGAACACACAAAGCAAACATTTTTTCTTTTCTTTTTAACTTTTATTGACAACCTCCATCATATATATACTGTGCCCTGACCTGACCATAATCTCCTCTAACCATCCTCTTTTGTCCCCACCATCCTCACGCCACTGAACCCTTTCTTCTTTCTAGCTAGTCCCTCTTCTATTTTGATTTTGATTTTACACTTCTTTTTCCCCCTCATATTATTCAGGTCTTATGTAGGTAGTGTCAGCTACTGTCAGGTCATGAAATGCCATGGCCACTTTGTGTCTGGAAGACAGTATTGCAAAGCACTCCTCCCCTTCTTTTGACTCTTCCATCCTTTCTGCCACCTCTTCTGCAATGGTCCCTGAGCTTTGGAGGGTGAGATAGAGATGTATGTCTTTCTTAGTGCTGAGCACTAAGATATCGCTTCTTCTCACTCTTTTGATAACTTTTAAAGTCTCCCCAGTAGACACCACCATCAGAAAAGAGAAGCTTCTCTAACCAAAAGTGAGAGTAGCATTAACACAGTTGCATGAATATAAATATTTAGAGAGAAATTTGGTGGATAGATTATATCAAAGCAAATTTTTAAGATGGCCCAGTTATTTGTTTTTTTTCTTGACTATTAATTATTGGTGCCCAAATTTTGCTGTTACTTGACATTTTCATTAAAGAGGGTGGCTTTATTTTGGTATTTTTCTAAATAAGATTCATTAAATCAAAGAATTTATTTTCTTTCCACTTATCAAACAGTAGCTGTGTGCCAGCATTGGGTAATAACTTCCAAGCTCACCACTTCATTGCTGTTTTAAAACCACCCTGTGAAGGAGATACCAACACAGGAGGAAAACAGGGAGGTTAGGCCATCTGCCCAAGAGCACACATCTAGCACAGAGGCACTTTTGACTAGTTCATCCAACTTTCATCACAGAAACCCATGAGTTTGGTCTTCCAGAAAACTTTTTCTGAGAACACAAAGTAAAACTGCCTTATATTTTGTGAACTACACACCCTCACTAGAAGAGATGGCTCCCTCCTAGTTATATAAAAAGCCAAAACTGGCTTGTGACCCTAGCAGTAAGCAGCAGGTGTCCACATGAGACAGCACTGAGTTCAAGTCCTAGTTCATCTACTTATAGGAGTAGGGATCTACTTTCTGTCTGAAGCAGTTTCCACCTCTGTAAAATGGGGGGTAATTCTGCAGAATTGCCAACTTTCAACTATGTTTCTGGTCTCCAAAATGCGTTTCCAAATGGTTTGACTTAAATTCATCCCTTGGTCACTGTACAAATTTTAAAAATGCACACAGCAAACACACACTCGGTACATGTACCTTTTAGTAGACTTTCTCTTCTTGATTTCTTTTTGCTCAGGTCAATCGTTTGCGATCTCTGTGAGCAGTTTACACTCTGAGAAGCCGGCTTCAGGTTGTGTGAGGGTTGAAGCCTGTAATTCAGGGAGACAATGGAAAGCATGCAATCAGGAATTGAGCTCAAAGGCAATTTGTGGTCAATTGCTGCTCCACGATTTCCTCCAGGCTTTGATCTCTTGATTAGAAAATAATTTAACAAATGGTGTTTGTTGTTTGTTGTTTTTTTTTTTTTAATAAAGAACGCGAGAGGAGATGTTGAGGATGTTCACTAGTTGGCATTTGATACTCTCAACACGAAAAGGTTTCAAAATCAGTGGCTGTTTCTGGAGTTAGTGGCCTGGTATTGACAAGGCAGCTTGACGGGCGGCTTCCATCCTCCAGGTCCACCCACCCGCCCCTCCCGTCAGAGCCGCGCCCTCGCGCCCTTCGCGGCTTCACTCGGTGGCAGGACCCGCGCTGTTTCCTTACCAGCATCCACACCGTTCCTGTGAGAAGAAGGCAGTCAGGTCTGCGGGACAGCAGACGCGTGGAGGTCTGGCCCCAGGCCTCAAACCCTGGAGCCGCGTAACCCTAACCCCAGCGACGAGGTCTCCCCCGAGACGAGACGGCAGAGCCGCGCCAGCCCAGAACTCGCCGCGGGGAGGAGCGCCCCGCCCACCGGAGCTACTTAACTCCCGCTCCTCCCTCGCACCTCCGCTCGCGCGCCTCCCGCGCTGGCGCCGCCGGCGGGCGCGGGGAGCGGGGCCCCTGCCTGGCCCGGCCCGCGCCGCCCTCCTCGTCCCTCGGCTCCCGGGCTCGTGGCCGCCCGCCCGCCCGCCCGCCCGCAGCATGGACTCGGACTCCGGAGAGCAGAGCGAAGGCGAGCCGGCGGCGAGCGCCGCAGGTACCGCGGGGCCGCAGCCCGGCAGCCGGAGGGCGGGGAGGGGGGCGCCGGGCGGGAATCGCGGGCGCTCTTCGGAGCCGCGGGGCGGGAGGCTGGTCCCCGCACTTCGGACCCCGCCAGGCCGGCGCGGGGCTCGGCGGCTCGCTTAGAGTCTCGTGAGCGGGAACGGGAGGGCTGGGCGAGGGCGGGGAAGGGAAACCTCCGTCTGGGAGTTTGCTGCGGACGCGTGGCAGTGGATCTGCGTCTTAAAGGAACTCTCGGCCAGCCTGCCCGGGTCCGGAGGCGGGACTCTGCCTCTGCCGGTGGTCGTGGCTTTCCAGGCTGCTGGGCCAGCCGGTGCCCAAGTGCCTGCCCGCCCCCGCTGCCTGAGGGGCGCTTGGAAGCGGGCAGTTCCCCAGCGGAAGGTAGCTGCTTCCTTAGGGAAACGCACGCTTCCCCCGCCTAGTCCTGGTCCTGAGCGACAGAAGGAAGCCACCCACAGACGCGGGTGGACTGACTGCGGGCTCCACCAGCCGGCTTTGCCCCCTATCCAAGATTGGAGCACTTGGGACCCATTTGCCTTCCTAGGCAGCTCCGAAGGTTCGCCTGGCCCACAGAGCTGAGACCCTCCTGGTGCTGACTGAGGTCCGCTCTGATCAAGGTCAGACCTTAGGACTAAGGGCGGGAACCAAGTGACAGGAGGCCCCAACGGTTCAGTTGTGGTTTAGGAACCAGTGTAAAAATGCACCTAGCCAGGTGGTTTTTATTTCTATCTTGGGATGGTTGGTGTTCCAAAGGATTTACCAGGGAGGACCCAGGGCCTTGTGAGTATTTTGAGGGTGGAGGCTAAGGGATAAAGGGATAAGGAGAGGCTGATCAGGGGACCTCGAAACAAAGGAAGGAGAAGATGGGTGGTGGCAGGAGAAACCTCAGGGCCCTGAATACTTGGAGGAGAGGGGATGGAAAGAGAAATCTGCAGTTTTCTCCTCCAGCTTGCCCCAGGTCTGAATATCCCTGCCTGCTTATGTGCCTGTCAATTGATTTGGAAAGTCGCCTTCACATCTAACATCACACATTATCACTAAGGTCAGAAGCACTATGAAGAGCAGGACAGCCAGCTCTCATGAGCTGTCTCCGTTTGTTTGCATCTCACTGCTCTCTAAGTCACTTTTCTTTCATTGTGTGCTTCAGTCTCACAACTTGAGCACTTACTTTTATGTCATAGGCCATTCTAAGTGGCATTTAGTCTCACTCATTATTTTCAGTCTGAAAGTATTCCCCTTGTAACAAAGCTTCAGGATTGGATTAAAATTCTCCATCTTGCTTTGATTTTATCCTGTCAAATGGAAACTTGTTGATACAGTTGAAAAGGCAAGTATGGTATCCATAGGGGTGACTTTTGTCCCTATAAGAAACATGGCATTTTTCTGTGGACCTGTACCTCTTCCAAGGAGTTGAGTTGTAAGGACTGCCACCTCCTCCTCACTCTTCCTTTTATTTAACTAATTATAAAACCATAAGATTCACCTTATAAGGTTAAGATATGGAACTCTAGAGTCAGACTTTAGTGTCTGTCTTCATCTGATCGGCAAGTTATCGACCCTCTCCAATCTCAGTGTCATACAAGGAGTTTTTAAGGATTAAGGAAAATAACACATGAAAACTATTTTGGTACTCATTCAAAATAGTAGCTGTTATCTTGATTAACACCTGATTGGGTTATCTATAAGGATACTGCTAAATAATGGGTCTCAGCACCTTGTAAAATAAAAAGTTCACTAGGTGTGTGTAAAAATATTGGTATAATTGTCATTTTTATCACATTACCTGACAAAGTTTTTTTTTAATTCTTTCCTTTAATGTTTATACCTCTTCTTATCTTCATTCATCTTCCAGCTCATAAAGATATGGGGACATAGCAAGCTCCCCCTTTTACTACCTTCTCCTTTAGCTCTTGCAAAGGTTTCAAAAAGCAGAGAACTACTCAGCCATTCCACCTGTTGACATGAGATTCGTAGGGTTCCATCCTTCATGCTGCTTCAGATGGAAACAGTGAGGTTCCCTTTCTCTGTTTCCTCGTCTTATAAACCTGCCTTCCATATGACAGGAGGGATTCACTTTCCTCTCGCACTTCTGCTCATGATAATCAGCTAACTAGTGGTCACCTGATGTCAGGGAGTGTGTCAGTTTCCAGGTGCCATTCACTCTTACCCCTTAAAGAGACTCTTCCAAAGGTCTCCCCACTTTCTCTTTGATCAACATCCTGGTTGGGGGTGCGGTTGGGGAGGCAGAGGAGGAGTTAGGAGTGGTTCTTGTCTCAATCTGCACTCCCCAGCCCAAGAAGCACAGAATGATGCTTCTGTGCCATTCTTCTGCCTGCCATTGTCCTCTGCCTCATGTTGTTTTATGGGTCTTTCTATGATTAGGAAAGAGGTAGGGTTTGTGGAAACCTGGATTCACTCCAGAGGCCCAACCTGGCAGTCTTCCCTTTTGGCAGACCCACCACCATCCATCTCTCAGAAATCCTAGAGCTTGATGTATGAACTCAATAATGATTGAGAGTCTTTCCTAAGAAGCAGCATTAGTGGTGTCAGCTTTTCCTCTTTCTGGATTAGAATACCAACATAGTCTACCCAGCTGAAGGTAGATGAACTTCTTGTTCCCAGAGCAGCCAATCTGATGGATGCTTCTTTGTGCCTGGGGAGGTTTTGCAGAAAAGCCTTTCCATGTGATGGAGTCTGTATGTGGTGTGGAAGAAAAAAAGAACTTGGAAAATGGCAGCTCCTAACTTTGTTCTTCCCACCTCTCTTGTTCCTCAGCTTGGTCCATGTGACGAGGAGTAGGTAGAAGCTTGGAGCTTCTGCTTCCAGTGTGTAGCCATCATGTTGGAGGGGATGGCAGCTTGGAGGCGAGGCAGAAGAGGAAGGATGCAAATGGCATTTCAGAGAAATCAACAACAGAAGTTAGTGACAGATTGTAAAAATTCAGTGGAAGGAGAGGGGAAGGATACAATGGCATGTTGAATTGGGGGTGATAGCAGAACAGCTGAGTGAAGAAGAGACCCTGGAAGCAGAGAAATTTTGGAAATTAACTCTCTTACCCCATCAATGCTCCCTGGAACTGTGTCCCTCTCTTTCCTTCAGACATTTGTGTTCAAGGAGCTTAAAGGTACTTTTCCCTTTTGGAATATAAACTCTGCAAGTGCATTGTTTTGAGGGGCTGTGAGGTTGAGGGGTCTCTTGATTCCCATTATTAGGTTCCTGGTACAGGCTGTTAAGTAATTTTTGTTGACAGAGTGATGGACTGAGGGTAACCTGGGAATGATGTACCATTTAGCTTTTAGTCATATTCATTTTCCTGTGGTTGAAACTTGTGCTGGTTTCTGTCCTGTTTGTGAAATGAGCTATTCCTGCCTTTTTGGTCAGGAACTTATCTTATAATTCATTGTGTTCTTCAGATTTTAAGGACATAGTAAATTAACAAATCTTGGGGAGCTTCCTAAGAACTTTGTGCTGAAATGTCAGACCAGTGGATAGAGACCTATCCTGTAAAGTAAAACAGGCAAGTCCTTATTTCAGTGTTGTGTTTTGTTTCCAATGTTTAGAGGTTTCTCACACTTTCTTGGACTGTTTGAAATGATAAGGAATGTGAAGGGAGATAAGGACACGGTGTGTTCTGTCCTTCAGGACTTGAAGTTGGATAGTAAGACAGGATAGAGATATTGATGATGATATAGCACATGAAAATGGAGGACCTCTTTTGCCTGAAATTACACCATTGGTTGTGTTTCTATGTGTTCACCTTTGACACCAGCCACGTAACATTCTGGCTTTATGATTATTTTTGTATTGTACTTTTAGCTTCCTAGGAAAGGGCTGCATCTTTTTCCATCTGTACTACCTACCCCTTACACCATCCATGTGCTCTAAACCCAGTGGCAGGTTGCTTATTGGTGGGATAGATGCATGCATGAATGGATAGATAGTATTATAGATTGGTTCCCCAGGAAGCAGTCTCTGAGGTAGAAGTAAGTAAAAGGAAAGTTTAAACATCTATTGAGGTCAATACCTGTAGAAGAGGCAGGGAGGAAGAAAAGACAGAATATGGGAGAGAAGTGCAAGAAGGGAAGGCAAGAGGAAGGTAGTGGGCTGGCAGAGGGTGAAGGCAATCTGCAATACATACCAGATCTCAGCTAAGCCCACAACTGACTTTGGAGCTGGAGTGGCCCTTCCAAACTGTTCTGATTTCGGGTGAGGGCCAAGCCTTCATAACCTGCTTTTCTCTAAAGGATCAGTCATTAGATACAGACCTGGTGTGTGGCCTTGGATGAGACTGTTGTCTTCAGCTGAGAACTGTAGACAGAACTCCTGGAAGCTTGTGGAGGAAATCCTTCATTCCTGAAGAAAGCTGGATGATGCTTGTCAGCCTCTACCATAGCTGGTCTACATGATTCTTCTGAGAATTGTTTACCAGCAGAGTTTAAAGGAAGGTTTGTTTTGTGCTAAAAACTTTATTTGTACTTCTTTAGGGCAGTTCAGACTGTCACATAGCTCCTTATAGCTCTGTACCCAATAATTCCACCGCAAAATTTAATATAGATACTGGTAGATCACCTTTTATGTTCAGACACCTGCTGGTACTTGGTAGCACACCTGTGGAATGGGACGTCTTTCTGGACTCAAGATGTTAACAGCTGTATTACACAGAGGAATCACTTACCCAAAACTGAGTCTGTAAGGTTGGACAACACTAGCAGTAAATAGTATAGGATTTGGAGCATAGGGGTAATGTGGCTTGTTCTCATGGAAAGGCTTCTGGAAATAATGTATGCGTATATATACAAATGAAGCTCTGTTTCCTACATTATTTTTCTCTTTAAGAAAATATAGTACCCCCCTTTTCATTTATTAGATAAAATTATTGTCACACTTTGCATTAACACTCTTTAACTGCTTCATTCTCCTTCAGAGCTACCACTGACTCTCACTTGGATTCACATGTAAATCTTTAGAAAGACATATAAATAATTTTGTTTTGTTCTTCAGTTGCTTAGCCTTCAATTCTATGTAAAATTTCTCTGTAGGTGAGTTTAGGATGAGTGTTCTATATAAGTACAGAAAAACATTAGCTGGGTATATACCTCAGTGATAGAATGCTTTTCTAGCATACATAAGGTCATGGGTTTGATCCACAGCAATACAGAGTGGGGTAAGGGGTCAGAAAAAGAAAGGAGAAAAGATAAAGAATTTAATTTCTTCTAATTCTTCCAAATTTAGGAGTATATACCCTTTTCCTCCCATATATACTGAGGCATAAAAACATTGCTTTTCCATCAGTGTCCTTTCCGGTAACTGCATGGCGCAGATTCTGAGACTGGTTTAAAACAATCTTCATGTTCATCTTGGGTTTCTTCAACATTGCTGCTTGGGAATAAATCTGAGCCTGTTCATGGAAAATCTGCCCGTGTACGCATGATAATAATGGCTGGCTTGGCAGCAGAGGAAGTGCTAGACACGCCCCAATAGAAACCAGGATTTTGTAATTCTGTTCTCTGGGAAGAAAAGGAGACACTTTGGTGGTGTCCAACATTGCTTTAAACTGTGGAGAAACCACAGGGCAGCCACTGGCTGTGAGATTCTATTTCAAAAGCAAAACATGCTTTCTGTGAGCTGCTCTAGCTCTGAAAGGAAGTGCTTTAGCAATAATAGGCCACTCCATAGAGACTCCAGTTTAATTTTTTTCTTGTAGTGAGGCATTTAGTTTCATATGAGGCAGGGAGTTCTGTAAAGTACTGTTACTGGTGAGGATACATGTCCCATGTTTCCAGTTTGGGGCCTTTGGGTCTGCCATGAAGGTAGCCAAATGAAGACTAGAATCAAGGAGGAAGGTGATGGGCCTCTGACTATGGCAGCTCTTTACTACTGTGGTTGAGTCGTGCTTCCTTGGTTTACTTTGCATATGATTAAGAAAGTAATGAAGGAAAGACCAGAATTAGGATTTCCAGGGTAGGAGAAACAATGGTCTTAAGAAATTGTGGCAAATGGTGGGGGAGAACTCCCAGAGACATTGCCCCCCTCAGTAACATCACACTAAGGCTGGTGGAACCAGGCTGGCTCCTAGGATATCCATAATCCCCTACCCCCATGGACTGATCCAGACTGCCCACGGAGGAGGATATCCAGCTGAGTGGGGATAGGGAAGAGGGGCATTGGGGAAATGGGGATAACAACTCATTATTTGTTCATTAAATTTATCTCATTATGGATAATAAGAACGAACGAACGAAAGAAGGAAAGAAAAAAAGAAAGAAAGAAAGAAAGAAGAAAGAAAGAAAGAAAGAAAGAAGAAAGAAAGAAAGAAAGAAAGAAAGAAAGAAAGAAAGAAAGAAAGAAAGAAAGAAAGAAAGAAATTGTGGCAAAACAGGAGGAAAAATTAGAGCACGGTCTTGGCCAACCAAAGACCAGCACCAGAATAACATCTGAAATTTTATTTATTTTAAGTCCTTACAGTGTCATAGGAGCTTGAATAATTATTTCTATGGCATTTAAAATTATACCAACCATCCTTTTGGTGCTAATACCAAGAATAGCCTTGTATGTAGACCAATATGTAGAGGCCTAAAGAGGGTAAGTAACTTTCTCAGAATTGTACAGCTCTTTAGTGGAAACACCAAAGACATCTAGCACCAGGCAGACCATAGAGTTAGATTTATGGAAGTCACCATGCTGTGGCTGGGCATCTCCTACCCAGTTCCTATAGTACTCAGAACCCTAACCATTGGCTCCCTCCATTAGTTAGGGCATTATTCATGCTTAGGCCCTATTGTAAACTATAGGCATTCCTATATTAGGTTATGTAATATGGGAAAGGAATGGCTGATATGGGATCCAGAACATTAGCTGGTGAAGGATGATTTGGAAGGTGTCTGCATCTATGTCTGTTGCTATAACAGAATGCCTGAGACTAGTGTTATTAGTCAGGGTTCTCTAGAGGAACAGAACTGATAGAATGAATATATATCACAAAAGGGTTTTGCTATATTGGCTTCTCTGTCCTTAAACCAAAGCATATGTACTTTTATTATTTTTAAAGAGGGGAGTCATAGTTATTCTAGGAATTGAGATATCAACAGGATCCCTTCACTTTTCCTTCTCAGCACTTTGTGAGTTTTTACCACCCCTGCTCATTACTTCCTTTTCCTCTCTTAGGTTTCCCCATTCTCAGCACATCTGCCCATAAGGCTGACCACCACAGCCCACACCTGTGCTTGGCCCTTCATCTCCTTCCCCTGGGCCAGGCTCACTTCCCTTTCTCTGTCAGAAGAGACCTACATGAAGCTTTTAGATTATTACTTTTTTAAAATACTTGACGGGTGGTTGGTAGGTTTTAGAGATGCGCAGTGTCACAAATGCTAATTTGAGCTTCGCAGTTATGAGAATCAAGAAACATAAATTCTGGCCTTTAGTTCTCCAGTTATATTTTATCTTTCTTGAGATTGATTGTTTTTATTTTGCTTAAAGAATAATTTTTTGTAAGGAAACTGAAAAAATTAGTTTATCTGTGGTAGGCCTCTTGGCCTTTAGGATTTAACTCCTTTATCCACTGATCCAGTCTCATCAAATGAGGCAGGCAGAGCCAAGCTTCATATCTAGTATCAAAGTCCCAGTTTACAATGAAGAAATAAAGTCAAAGAGATAAACTTGTTCTAATCACAAATTGTGTGACACCCTTGTAGTATATAAAATTACCCTTCCCACAAAGGCAGGTTATGGGAGAGAAAAACTCAATATTCAAACAAAATAAATAATTTCACTACAAAGTCAAGCAATTATTGAATGATTAAATAATGAGACTTCTGCACTGTAGAATATTAGCTGTTAAGAAATATTGTTTTGAAGAATACTTAATGATATATGGAAATGTTTACATTAAAACACTGCACAAAGAAGTCTCCATAATCTGTGATCCCAGTTTTGTTGTATGTATGTATATATTGATTATATACATATGCACACACATACTTTCCTATACACATACACCTTTGTATGTGGAGCAGGGGTGGTATGCTCTCTGATATTCACACTCACAAACACTTAATTTTTTAAAATGCTCAAAACAAACTACTGAATGTGATTAATTTATTGATAACTTTAATTTCCTCCTTTGTACCCTTCTTATAGATTTCCCTCAATCAATGTATATAGCTTTCAGTAGGGAATGTTGTTTTAAAACTAACAATCAGGACCTGGTGATATAACTCAGAGGCAGTGCTTTTACTTAACATGTGCAAAGCCTGTGTTTGATCCCCAGTACCATAATTTAAAAGCAACAGCTAAGTATGATACAACATTGCATTCTACTGCTTGTCCTTCTCATTTTCTGGCAGTCTTGTCTCGGTTCACTCCTTCCTTTTCCTTAAATGTGTTCTTTTTCCAGTTCCTCTTATCTCACTGGCTTCATGATTCCACCTACAGACCACTTCTACTCCATTGGTGAGAATGGCTCAGGCCTCTTCCTGCTTACTGTTGCCTTGGCTTTGATTACAAATGCCTCTGGTGCCTCTGTCCAATATCTGGTGGTGATACCCTCTCCTCTGAACCCACCTTATCATGAAGAAGTGTAGATAGATTGGGTAATGCACTTCTAGATCTGAGGTTATTATCCTGCTTAGGGCACTGAACCTGCTGGATGAGCTTATAAATTTAGCTCTGTTGCTTTCTTGCCTTGTAGTTACTTGCTGACCAGCACGAACTTTTACAACATCTGGCATATCTGATCCTCCTCTTCCCATGACTCTCTGTCCTTGAGTACTATCCTAAATATGAGTGACCAGAAGAACTAAAGCAGTAGAAGCTGCAAGGTCTAGAAACTGGTCCTGAAGTGAAACTCCCAAGATTTCAGAAGAAAAAAACAAATAACCCCCCCCAAAAAACATTAAAAAAGGACTTTAACAATTAAGTAGTCTTTGCACTCTCAGTGTAAATGTCCTGAACCCAGTCAAAGCATCCATCAAATGTGTAGGTAGAATAACGCCATTGTCAGGCAGATCTCATAAACAAAAAAATGACCCTTTGTGGCTCCTTTCCTAGATTTCTGCTAGATCAGGAGTCAGTTTAACTACGTTCCTCAAGCCAAATATGATCTACACCAGCTTTTTTGTGTTTACACTTTCAAGTGGTTACAGTTTAAGTGTTTATATAAAAACCTATGGTGATGGTTAATCTTTTCTTGTCAACTTGGCAGAATTTAGAATCACCAGGGGTGGAGTGGGGGCGGACATCTCTGGGCATGTCGGTGAGGGATTTTCTAGATTAGGTTAATTGAGGTGGGAGGATCCACCATAACTGTGGGTTGTTTAAGACCATTTTACTGACGGGTCCCAGATTGAATAAAAAGGAAAAGAAAGCGGAGTAGTAGCATTCATTGCTCTTTGCTTCCTTAGTATGGACTGAATGTGCCCCGCTGTCTCAAGCTTTTGCATCCTTGAACTTTCAGTTGAAATGAACCCTTTCTTCCTTAAATTTCTTCTGGCCAGATATTTGGTAATATAAATGAGAAAGTAACTAATAATACACCTACATAATATTCTGTATTTTGTCTTTTGAACTTTTACTGTCTGGCCTTTTAAGGTGCTTGATGAAATCTGTGTCAGTCAAAGTGCTTATGGTGGTTTGGATATGAAATAGCCACACAGGCTCATATGTTAAATATATGTTTCCCAAATGGTTGCACTAGCTGTGGATGTTTAGGTGAGGTATGGCTGGACAAAGTAGGTTATTAGGGATGGGTCCTTGGATTAATCTTGTCCTTCCCCTTTTCCTGCCTTTCTCTCTGATTCCTGTCTATTATGAGGTGAACAACCTGTTCCTTTATCCTTCACATGCTTCCATCATTATGATGTTCTGCTGAAGTGCATGATACTAAGCATCCATGGACCAAAGCATCTAAAAATGTGAACCGAAATCAATTTTTCCACACTTGGGCTGTTTCTGTGAGGTAGTTTGTCACAGAGATCTGAAAAGTAGCTAACACAAGGCTCAACTGGATCATGGAATAGATTAAGAAAGAGGAGCAGGGCCTTACCTCTCCCTGACCTTCTCATGGGCAGGAGTTCTCTGTACTTGGGGCTTATCTCACTCTGGCCTTCATAGGAAGGAGCTCTTTCCACTCTGAGATTTACTCCATTCCTGCCTTCTTGTGGGCAGGGAGTCTCTTTATTCTCTCTTCTTTCCTTCTGTTAAGTTCTGGGCTTCCCCGTTTCTGGGAACCCCACTCATGCTTCTTGGGCATGAGCTCTGAATTCCTTCCTTCTCTTAAGTTCTATCTATAGTCTAATAAAACCTATATACCTTATAAAAAGAAAATGTATCCATGAAGCCAAGAATCAAGTCACAGACTCAGAAAGAAGGGGTGAAAGAGGAGGGAGAACCCAGGTTGGCAGTCATGTTAGGTATGGAAGGAAATGTGCCCAGACTTGAGCAGGTACATAAGATTTTCAGAGGATTCTCCAAGAAAAAATGATTGGTCAGGCAATTGATGTATTATATTTGAACCCATAGAGAAGAACTTTTTATTTTTTAGGACCTTTGAGAATAAATTAACTCTAGACAGATAGGAAATTAACAAAAACATAAAGAAGCTGAGTTAGTTCCTGAGAAAACAAGATGAATAAGAAAGGAAATGCAGTCATAGAAGTAAAAGAACACTCCATGACTAAGCTATGAGTGGTATCTAGATCATAGGAATGTAGTTCTGAAGTGTGATTTAACTAAATGTTGAAAGAGAACTAAATTAGGCAAAATTAATGGGGAAGAAAACAAAACTCTCACCTTCTGTATTGGGAAGCTGAAAGCAAATAAAATAAAGAACTAATAAAATAAGCATGCAATTTGAATATATAGAGGTCATAGAAACAGCTGAAATACCTTAAAGTGATTTGTCTCTAAGGAGTCTCTAAGGAGGTAGGCCAGAAGATGTTTCTTTCCGTTATAAGCTTTGTAAACTGCTTTTATTTAAAAATAATAGAACTGTATTACTTGGAAAATAAAACTTTAAAAACTAGCTAGTAAGCCTAGACTATAGTCACTCTCCCTGGTCCTGGAAAAGAGGCATAATGCAGGGCCACTGGGTCTCTATTTGGAGGAAGCAGGCTTCAGCATCCCAAGTATATGCCAGTTCAAGTTACCATTTTTGTTCCTGACATGAGTTCAAATGCATTTCAATACATGACAGACCTGAGAGACATTCATACATGTAATGGGCATTCTCAGTATTTCAAGCTCTGGCTGTGGCTATCAGGATGAATGAACTATGATTTCTGACCTCAAGGAGCTCAAAGACTAGAGAGAAATAAAGTTGTTCATCCAGATAATGGATGATTAACGTCTTGATTAATGGTTGATTACCCTACAAGGCGCTATGAGTATGCTCAAGGGAAGAGAATTGCCTATGTGTCAGAAGTTCTTCAAGTGGAACCCTCAAGGTTGAGTAGGAATTTGGCTGCAAGAGGGTAAGGTGTCCAACCAAGTATAGGGAACAGAATGAGCAAAGAGTATACTACATATGAGATCAGAGTGCAACCCCAGTGCAGACCTCAGAGATGTACAGGGTCAAAAGAGCCATGTTCTGGAGACTGGCTTTGTCCTAATGCTGTGGAAAATTCATGGAGGATCCCATGAGCAGAGTAGTAATCCAAATCTGTCCTCTGTGTGAAAAATATATCAGAAGCTGGGACAGAGATATGAGTGAGGAAGCAGTATGCATTCAAGTAGGAAATAAAGAGTAGGAAAGAAATAGTATGTGAGGAAGAAGGAAGGCAGATGCATTTGAAGATATTAAGGAAGCTGAATAGTCTGATGCCCCATTAGATGTGAGAGGTAAAGGAAAGTAAGGCAAGATGGCCCCAGGGTTTTGAAGCAAGAGTCTGTTGTCTAACAGAAGAAGAGGGCTTTAGGGTATGGAGCAGTGAAGTTTTGGAAGGAAGTATTCTGGGAATCCAGGTAGATCAGGCAAGGAGATAGAGATAGGATGAGCCGTAGAACAGATCCCTAAGCTGAGTCATATGCTAGAAAGAGATTAAAACATCTGGAGGGCTGCATCTCCCTTTTATAAAGATAACCTTGAGGAAGTTTTAAGCGAACACCCAATTTAAGGCATCGACAATAGAGGATAAGTAGCCTTGGATGTGGCTGTGAAGAACCCAAAGAGCTGGGAAAGCAGAAATAGAAGGAAGGTCCTATGTTTCTGGAGCTAGGTCTGACAAGGACTGAAGAATGTGTCTTCTGGGTGTGTGCCCTTGGTTGGCATTCTCCATCCTGGATTACAGGGTAGTTATCAAGCCTACTAATTAAGCCTACAGAATTCTCCACTTACAGGGACAATTAAATGACTTGTTGGCCAACAAATGTATGGGCAAAATACTTAATACTATTAGCTGTTAGAGGAATGCAAATCAAGATCACAATAAGATTTCATCTTGTCCCAGTTAAAATGGCTGTTATAAAAATGCTGATGAGGATGTGGAAAAGAAGGAATTCTCATATATTATTAGTGGAGATGCAAATTAGTGCAGGCACTATGGTATAAAGTACCATAAAAAACAGTATAAAGGTTCCTTAAAATCTAAAACTATCTCTCTCTCTCTCTCTCTCTCTCTCTCTCTCTCTCTCTCTGTATCTCTCTGATTGAAAATGAATAAATAAAATACTTTTAAAAAAGGGCTGGAGAAATGGCTCAGCGGGTAAGGCACTCGCCTCCAGTGCCTAAGGCCCCTGGTTCAATTCCCCAGAACCCACATATACCAGACCCACAAGGTGGTGGCCCTGGTGTGCTCTCTCTCTCTCTCTCTCTCTCTCTCTCTCTCTCTCTCTCT
>PVHP010006967.1:0-16041 GCA_004024765.1 Zapus hudsonius | reverse complement strand
GGTCAGCCTAGACTAGAGCGAGACCCTACCTCAAAAAAACAAACAAACAAACAAACAAACGAAAAAGAAAAAAATCTAAAACTAGATCCAACATCTGATCATTTGTTGTGCTCCTGAGTATATATCCAAACGAAATGAATTCAACACACAATAGAGATGACTGAATACCCACTTTTTTTTGTTTGGCTCTGTTCACAATAGCTAAGGATAAAGAACCAGCCTAGGTTCCATCAACAGATGAACAGATTAAAAATCAGCCATGAGGGCTGGAGAGAGGGCTCATTGGTTAAGGCACTTGCCTCCAGTGCCTAAGGTCCGGGGTAATTTCCCAGGACCCACATATGCCAGACCCACAAGGTGGTGGCCCTGGTGCATTCTCTCTCTCTCTCTCTCTCTCTCTCTCTCTCTCTCTCTCTCTCTCTCTCTGCTTGAAAATTAATAAATAAAATATTTTTTAAAAATCAGTCATGATAGACATACATAAGAGAGTATTCTTCAGTCCTAACGAAGAATGAAATCTTGTCATTTGCAGCAAAATGGATGGAACTGGAAAACATCATGTTAAGTGAAATAAGCCAGGCATGGAAAGGAAAGTACATGTTATCTGCCATAGGGAGAATTTTTCTTTCTTTCTTTTTAAGTCCACCTGAATGTAGTTTATGGATTATTAAAGGTTTGAAAGTGGGACATGGATAAAGTAAGGCTAATTTTTTTCAGCACACACTGCACTAAAACATCTGCTATGTACTAAAATATGTTGTAAAATATTACATTGCCACTAGATTTGCAATTAATGCAGATAAAACAAAAAAGTGAGCTAAACAATCAAAACAACAAAAAAGGCTATTTGTGGCATTTGTTATCATCAGGCTTGGAGTGAAAGCAGGGAAGAATAATAATCACAGCTTCATGAGCTTCTTCCTGAGATGACAAATCGGTATTTAATCTTTGATGTATAAATTTATTACTGTTTCCTGTCATGTGTCAGAGGTATCAAGGTGAGACCACCTGAAACTGCCAGGAAACAAACAAACAAATGAAGGTAGAAGGGAAGCTCTTCACGTGGAAAGTCTGTTTAGAGGAAAGGTGAACAGACAAGCAATGGGCCTTTGTCGGATCTGGGGAGAAGATGCACAGAGCAAGGTAAGCCTGGGAAGAGGAAGAGTAGTCTTATTGGAGGAGAGCCAGAGACCCAAGGCCTAGCTTTGAGGCTCTGCGGTTTCTACAGAGCTCCCACAGGACTTGCCCAGGGCCAGAGCCTAGCAGGGCTGGCAGTTTGCAGCTTGGTCATGGGTGCTAGAGCTGATAAAGGAAGCCAGTCCAGGGAGAGCCTGATGACTACCTGCTCTGTGGTCAGCATATACTTAGGTCTGCTAGAGGAGTCAGGGGCCTGAAAAGCAAAAGAGGAAAACTGGAGGCTCTCGGGTCAATGCCCCATGGTTTTTGGAGCAAGAGACATCCCATTTCTAAGGATATCAGAAATCTACAGCCATACTACCCTGAACATGCCTGATCTCATCTAAAGATAACAGGAGAGCTGGGAGAGAGCATGAACAGCAAGGACTAGCCTATGAGAGGACAGCTGAAGGCCCATCCTGCAGGTGTCACTCATAGTGGTTTATGAATTAAAAAGAATAAATTTAATCTAATTTAATTTCTGAATCTTAAGCACTCACTATTAAAATGAAAACAAGGGGAGAGATGGCTAAGTGGTTAAGGTGTTTGCTTTCAAAACCTGATGGCCTGATTTGGTTCCCTAGTACCCATTATCCATGTAAAGGCAGATGCATAAAATAGTACATCTGGAGTTTGTTTGCAGTGGCAGGAGACCCAGGTGTGCCCAAATTCATTCTATGTATCAGATATCAGCCTCTCCTCTCTCTCTCTCTCTCTTTCTCTCTCTCAAATAAATAAAATAAAAATATTTTTTAAAAATATTAAACATTCTCATGTACTTCCTCATTTAACAAAGAAACTAGGAAGATGGGCCTTTTAAGAGAATGTTGTGGAGTGCAGATATAGGACTGGAAGCCAGTTTTCTCTTCTGCTTCTTGTCATTTGTCCAGTGGCCAGTTAAGACTCCAAATCAACTCTGTGGTTTTCCTGTCTTTGGGAAACATCTCTATGGCCACACCCTGGCATTCTGACCCCACAGGACAGTTGTTCTCACTCTTTTTGAGGGACTGTACCTGATGATTCAGCTGGAAATGGTGGAAACTTTGGTGATACTATTTTCTATTACCATGAAGTAAAGAAAAATTTTTCTGAGCCAAGTTACCATAGAGACAAGGACAGGGAGAGTCTAGTTTAGGAAGGAAGCCTCAAGAAAAGATTAACTTCTGAGGAACTTCCAGGCAGCCAATCCTCTCCAATTAGTTAGCCCTTTCTCTGGAGTGATGTGAACGGATCCTCTGTTTGTTCCAATGTGCTAGAGTCTCTGCAAAGCTCAGGAGCCCAACCTCAGTGTACCTTGCAGGGCCACCCCACTTCTCAGCTGCAAATTATACCCCTCAGCACTGTCATCCCACAAACTTGATGTTGATTGTGGTAACAGCGAATATTCAAGATGTCACTTAACTCATGCCAGAGATCTCAACTCCATGAACAGTTTTCCTATAGTGCATACACAAGAGCTGTTATGATAGTGTGCTGTACGTGTCCTTTCCCAGATGTTCCTCATTCAGTCCAACTGAAACCCAAAAATGTCACTGTACAAAATTCCTATTTCATTAAAAGGTAGGGTAGAACATTGAACAAGGAACAGTGTTGTATCCTAAATCACCTCCAATTCTGAAGTAGTTTCTTCTGGTTTTTCCACCTCATGTGCTCTGCCCTATGCAGTACAGATTACAAACTTTTATGAGCTTAGTAAACTGAGATTTTACATGTTACTAAACTAATCTAACTGTGCCGCCTACGAGGATCCTCAGTCATATAGACTTAAATTCCTACTGCCTCAGGCTACAGTTTATTTTTTTTCTGATGTTTGGTCCATTTTATTGCTTGCTTTTTTTATATCTTTGGTTCTGTTATTTACTTCAAAAACTGAATAATTCCAAAGACTCACTTTTTGCACAATTTTTAAAAAATTAAATATTGGGGCGCAACAAATGTTAGTGCCAAAGGCTGGCATGTTGGTGTAGCAATAGTCAGGCCAGGCATGGTAGCACACAGCTTTAGTGCCAGAAGTCAGGAGGCAGAGTCAGGAGGATTGCCGTGAGTTCAAGGCCACCCTGAGACTACATAGTGAGTTTCAAGTCAGCCTGGGCTAGAGCGAGACCCTACCTTGAAAAACAAACAAGCAACAAGAACAAAAAAGAGTCCATAGAAGCTGTCTTAACACAACATTCTTTCTTATTCTGTCTTCTCTCTTTTCCTCAAGCACAGGGAAAGATTCTCTGTGAGGTTCTCTTATCTGCAGAAGAAAGCTTCTTCTAAAAGAAAGTCAACAGCAATAATAGTATTAATATATGTTGTCTCTAAAGCAAATAAAGACATTTTTTCTTCCTAAGAATCTTATCAGTTCATCAGAAAAACATTAAGCATCAGAGAAACATAAAACGGTTAAAAGTCTCCATGCCCAGGCTACTTTAGCTATGCAACCTTTATCCATTTTTCATATCATTTGTACCTATCAGATGGGAAAAATAAAAATCAAGATCCTTTGAAGTGTTGATGAGGAAACATAAATAACCACAGGAGCTCATACATTGCTGCTGGGAGTGAAAATTAGTGCTGTCTTGCTGGAGAGCACTTGGCAGCCCTTGCTTGGCAGGTACGTTCTAGGTGTAGAATCTGGAAGACCTTTGATTTTGTGTGTGCAGAAAGTGGAAAGAATTTAAATGTCCATGAATAGGAAATCAGGCGATATAATCTATTCATATTATGCAAATCTTGAAATCATGAGCACAGAATTGCTGAAGAGTTTGTGTGACACCTTTTATCCCATTTAAAAGCACTAATGGCTGCATGGTTGATGAATGTATATTCATACACTGAGGCAGAAGCATAAAATCAGGGCTCAAACAGACACATAAACTTTTGCAATGCAATTAAATCTGAGGTGATAGAAGAAGAAAACAATGAATTGAAAACAAAGGGAGTTTCACCTCCCTCTCATAACATATTAAGTAAGAACTGTTCCTTCTGGGGAGTTATCACACAAATGTTATATTACCTTCCATTTTATCTATATGCTTGAAATGCTTTGTGTTTTTAAATTAATTCTTATGAGGGAAAAACTGCTTAGTTTTCATTGTATAGTACACAGTAATTTAAAAAGCACTTAAATGAATTGCTTTGTCACCATACATGGCAGTTTGTGTGTGTTGAAAGGTAGAGTGGGGGTTGAAGCACAGGACTGTGGGTCAGAGTGCAAAATCCTGCTCTGCTGGGTTTAGACAAGTACTCTCACTTCCTATTTCCTTGAATGTAAAATGCTGCTATTGCTGCTGCTATTGTCTGCTTCAGGATTGCTGCAAGAATATGGTGAATCTCTGTGCATAAAGTACTTCAACAAGCATGACTATGATAAGTGGACTCATTATTGCACTTGAATATAATCTACCACTTAGGGAGACACTAATTTTTTGTTTGATGCAAGGGTAGAGGTTGAATAAGCTTTGCTTAAAGGAATTGTGTAAGTAGATAATGGTCTTAGTGATGATGGCTTTCTGCAGCAGTAAGAAAAATATTTCTTTGATCCCCATTGGAAATGATTCACCCCTCCCCCAATGACTTCACAAATATCTACTTCAATTAGCTCTGGAAAGGAAGATGATCAGACATTCATTCACTTTTCAGAGCTGCTGGAAAACCAATAAGAAAAACAAAAGCAACACAAAACTATTGAAACACATATTTTCTCTAAAATGAAAGTTATCTCTATCTTCAGATTTTAATGAATACATGACATTATTCTGTCATAATATTGTCCTTTTAGTACATTTAAAACTTTTTATTGACAACTTCCATAAATATAGACAGATGTGATCATAACCCCGTCTCACCACCCCATTTTCCCCCTCCCAATTCTTCCCTTCACTAAATTACAACTAGTCTCTCTTCTATTTTGATTTCATCATTTTCCTTCCTAATATGCAGGTCTTGTGTAGGTAGTGTCAGTCAGGTCATGAATATAAAGGCCACTTTATGTTTGGAATACTGCATCATAAGCAGTCCTCCTTTTCCTTTGGTTCTTACATTCTTCCTGCCACCTCTCTGCGATGGTCCCTAAGACTTGGAAGGTGTGGTAGAGATGTCTCACTGAGTGCTGAGCACTCCACTGTTGCTTCTTCGCAGCACTTTGATGAGTTGTGAGTCTCCCCAGTAGTCACTGCCATCTGAAAAGATAAGCTTCTTTATCCAAATGTGAGCATAGCATTAATATATAGGCATAAACATAAATATTTACAGAGCAGTTTGGTGGGCATAATATATGTATTTAGCCTTATTTAGTTGTTCCTCATCTAGGGCTTATGACCTCTCCAGCCATAGGCTTTTGATTAAGTTTTCAGAGCCAGGCATGAATTCCTTCCTGTGAAGTGGGCCTCAAATCTAATCAGAGAGCAGTTGGTTTCCACCATAGCAGACGTGCCATCATTGCACCAGTTGATACATTTGGCCTGTCTAATCAGCTGGTTAAGATTGTTGATGACTTTTCTCCCTCAAAAGGCCTGCAGCAAAAAGTTACATATCTCTTTCCAGCATTCAGATATTCAACAGGAAGGAGACTTCTACCTTAGCTCTAGCTTTTTGCATTTTTAAATGATAAAATATTAACTCTCCTGGCTAGATGGAGATTTGAATTTAAGTCTGTCTAATGTTTCACATATGTGAGAAAACACTCATTAAGGAGCTAAGGAAATTTTATGAAGGAGATGCAGGGAAATAAAAATTGCAGGCTTAGGTATCTCATTAATTTAGGCTCAGTTTTGCTACCAATAGCGACATAGCTTTGAGTAAACTACTTACATATGCTGTGCCTCAGTTTATTCATTTATGAGATGGAGTTCACAGTCCCTCTCTTGTATGGTTGTTGTAAGAGTCAAATAAATGGTGTATATAGCCTCAGAATCTGCGCCAAGTAGCTATCCTTATCTCTATATTATCATTAGTTGGGCAGGTCAGTGCCTTTAGCCACAGTGAATGAACTCCAGATGCATGAGCCACCTTGTGCATCTGGATTTATGTGAGTACAAGGGAAATGAACCCAAGTCATTAGGCTTCATAGATCTCTCCAGTCCTAATGTTATCTTTCATAACTATCATTTACTTCATCTCTCCCAAAGTTTATTACCTATTCTCACCAGATTCTGTCTCTTTTCTGCCCACTTATCCATCTTGGTAAGATCTTCCTGCTGTTTGTCACCATCAGCTTGGCATTTCACCATCTGGAGAACTTGGTGTTTTCTAGAAATGTGGAAACATCACTTGTACTCTGGCTGAATACCATTTATTAAAGCACCAATTTATGGGCTGAAGAGATGGCTTAGTGGCTAAGGCATTTGTCTGCAATGCAGAAGGACCAGCGTTCGATTCCCCATATACAGCCAGATGCACAAGAGGGCGCATGTGTCTGGAGTTCATATGTTCATATGGAGCCCATATTCTCTCTCTCTCTCTCTCTCTCTCTCTCTCTCTCTCTCTCTCTCTCTCTCTCTCTCAAATAAATAAATAAAATATTTAAAAAAAATAAAGCACCAATTTAGGCTTGTCCCAACCCTTTTCTATGAAGTGAAGTGCACACTTAGAATATTTGGATTTTTTTCTCTTCAGACTAGTTCACTCCCAATGTCAAGCCATATATCCAGCACAGTTCTGGTATTTTTCTTTTCTTTATAAATACTGAAAGGGTACTTAATCCTCAGAGAACTGCTTTCATAGCCCCTTCTCTTGAACTTGCTCACTGATCTTACTTTCAGGAAGCTCCTGTTCTTTCAGCAAGGATGAATTGTATAGTGTCATCAATTTTATCTCATTATGCTGGGCTGGCGAGCTATACTGCAGTGATATAAACATATTTTTATCTCTGTTATCTGAGATTCTGAGGTATCATAAATTATCCTTTACCTTTAGTAGTTGGAGAATGATATTTTTTTCAGGTGTGATTAAGAGAATTATTCCTGTCCAAAAGAAAAGCTCTTACAAATGAGAAAAGTTCGTGTGTAATGACCTATCCTGAGTATCTTTGTGATTCCTCACTGACACACATCTGTCCACTAGTTGGGCTTGCTTCTGTAAGAGAAGTGTTAGGGCACATTCAACATATCTGGTCAGTCTGGGAGACAGAGTGGGGGATCTACTTGGTGGTGATGGTGTTAACTTCAAAGCTTTTCTGGTTGTTTGGATGATCCATACATTTGTGTCCCCTTGCTCTAGACTTCTGATCTTTGTCTGACTGGCTCACATTTCTTTTTTTTTAATAGTACCCAGAACAAGTAATGCTTTATTATGGTTTAATTTAATTGTCAAGATTTTTCAACAGTTTTTCACAGTGTAAAGTGCTACTAACAAAATATGAGAGCCTTGATTTACTTTGGATATTAAATTTTCTGGAGATGTTGTAAAAATCTTCCTTTTCTTTGGATATCTCCTAATATTTTAATATCTTTATTATGAATAAATTGTATGAGCAAATCTTGTGAATGTGTCCCTGTTTTCCTCTTCTCTGTCCCCTACCCACTGGGGTACTTACTTGGTGCACATACTGGATCTGTCCATAGGTTAGGGGGTTATGAACTTCCCTAGAGGTAGCCAGTTTTTCATTCTCTCTTTTTTCCCCTTGTGTATTGTTGCTGAGAGGGGCAATGTGTCTCGATAGTATCCCCCACCATGGCTCTTACATTCTTTCTGCAACCTCTTCCACTCAGTTCCCTGAGTCATAGTGGGTGAGTTTTGAGTCAGCTTTGTTGTTGAGATCTTAAGTATCTCTGGATCTTTGCCCAGGGTTGTGTTGAGTATTGTTGGTGTCTGTCTCCATTGACCTTTCATGGGTTATCAGACTTGCTGTGGTGATTGGTTCCTATTTGTCTTGTCACTTTCTCATAGGTTTCATTTGGGCCCTGTGTGAAGACTAGGTGTGGTTTGTCTCCTGCCAGAATGTCAGCCATCATCCAATGTCTTGTTGGTGGAATTGATTTGTTCCCAGCTCTTTCATTGCCTTCTGAAAAATATAAACAGAATCTCCATCAGAGAGTGAGATCAACATAGGTTAAATGAGGCAACATTGCTATTATGGCTATCTCCTAATGGGTGTTGGCTCACATTTCTTAATAGAGTTCTTTGGACTTTATTCAAAATTTCTGACATCTATTATATAAATTGACTTAAAGACAAATAATTACAATCATCACTCAATGGCTACTTGTCAACTGTAATACACCAGAATTTCCAAGATCTCTAATTTTTTCTTTCCCCCTCTCTTCCTTCCTCCCTCCCTCCCTTCTTGCCTTCCTTCCTTCCTTCCTTTTCTCTCTCTCCCCTTTCTTCCTTTCTCTCTCTCTCTTTCCTTCTTTCTTTCTTTCTATTGTCAGTGTCTCATTCTAATCCAAGCTGACCTGGAACTCACTCTGTAGCCCTGGCTGACCCTGATCTCATAGCCAACCTCTTACCTCAGTCTCCCGAATACTGGTATTCAAGGCATGAGCCACCTGGATCCTATTTCAAAGTTATTTAGAAGTAAAAAAAAATACCTTAGACTTAATGAAATATGGAGTCTGAAACTCAGTCAAAAAGACTTCCACAAATAACTACCCATGTCTCCTCTAGAAATGAAGTTGACTACATGCTAGGCCATAATTAGCTCCTGTAACTTCCAAAGTTGAATCATTTCTATGGTGATATGGATTCTCTGTGAGCTAGTAAAGTCAGCAAAGCCTTATGTGTGAAGTAGGTGAAATGGTAAGATTTGGTCTGTATGAGGTAAAAAACACTTTCACTGAGGATGAGCATGAGCCCAGTTAATAAGGTTCTCAAGGTGAACAGGCACAGCATGTGGAAAGGGAAGTTAGTGTCTATATTCCCCACACAATGTTGTTCTTTATGCCTTCTGTAGCATTAGTGAGCTGGATGTGGTGGTGCATACCTGTAATCCCAGTACTTGAGGCAGAGGCAGAGCAAGGGTGGAATTTAGTTAGGGAATTGTGGGATATAGACATTACTTTTTGCTCTAAGAACCTAAAGTTAACTTAGCATGATTTATTTGCAGAAATGTAATACTTCTTATATTCTTACAACATTTATTTCTTTCCTTGACTTAGGTCCTGATGTATTTAGTTCAAAGAGTCTTGCCCTTCAAGCCCAGAAGAAGATCTTGAGCAAAATAGCCAGCAAAACTGTGGCTAACATGTTGATTGATGACACCAGTAGTGAGATCCTTGATGAGCTCTACAAAGTCACCAAGGAGCACACCCACAGCAAGAAGGAGGCCCACAGGATCATGAAAGATTTAATCAAGGTGGCAGTCAAAATTGGGATCCTCTATAGGAACAACCAGTTCAGCCAGGAGGAAGTTGCTATTGTGGAAAAGTTCCGGAAGAAGCTCAATCAGACCGCCATGACCATGGTCAGCTTCTATGAGGTGGAGTACACCTTTGATCGGAATGTGCTCTCTAGGCTTCTGCATGAGTGCAAGGACCTGGTGCATGAGCTGGTGCAGCGACACTTAACACCCAGGACTCATGGGCGCATCAACCATGTTTTCAACCACTTTGCCAATGTGGAGTTCCTCTCCACCCTCTATAGTCTAGATGGAGCCTGCAGGCCTAACATCAAGAGGATTTGCGAGGGAATTAATAAATTGTTAGATGAAAAGGTCCTTTGAATGTTTGCCTTCTCCTGAACTTGATAGACACAACACCAAACCTGGTCTAGTGAGAATCAAGGAAACAAGCAAAAACCCTGTCACATATGCCCTTGTTCTGTCCTCTTTGTGCTCTCATGCTAACAGCTATGTTTACCCCTGAGCTTGAGATTAGGTCTGTATTCTAAATTGCCTGTATTTGCAGGACCAGAGGACAGCCATGTATCCTAAGCAGAAAGTATATTTTGCTTACCACCATGAGCTCTGAATCTCAGACTTGATGGAGGCATGGCCCAAGAACTGGAGGACATGGGTTCTGCTACCAGCTCCACCAGTTGTGATTCTGCCCTCTGTCCTGGAACCATGTCTGGCTGCCTACCTCACAGGGCTGCTGTGAGGATTGAATGACATAATGTGTTCCTGCTTTTAAAAACTCTGTGAAACAAGCACAGAGGCCATCAATTGTATGTAACAGCTGCTGCATAAGTAATAGTAAATAATGTGTTGCCAGCTGTGATGTCACATACCTGAAATCCCACCATTTAGGAGTCTAAGAAATGAGCATCATATTTTTTCTGGTTATCCTGGGCTACACAGTGATGTTGAGATCAGCCTGGCCTATAGAGTAAACCTTGAGAGAGGGAGGGAGAGAGGGTAAGAAAGAAAGAAAAGGAAAACACACCCCAAAGAAGGAATTTGATGCTTCTATAAAGGCACATCTTCACTCTTCATGTGGAATGAAGTCGCCTGAACTAAGGCCACACAGATGACACCTGTCTTGTTCTAATTATCTCCAGTTCCTCATTGACTCTTCAATCTTAAGCTCCCTTTGATTAATGGACATTCCACTTCCTGGCCTGCGCTTTGACACTCAGCTTCTCATGTGTCTCATTTCATCTCACACATGACATTTTCAGTTTTGATAAGTATTTTCAACTTCTACAATAAAAGGATAAATTGTTTTGTTGACTGTTGGAGTTCTGCATTAAAATTTTATTTATAATTGATCTGTAATAATTTTAAGTATCTGCCTTGTAGTTTTAATAGATGTACACATTGTATCATCAAATCAGCATATTTGTCATAAACATTTCTCATGGTTAGAATATTCAGAATCTTCCCTTCTAACTATTCATTGATACCCATTATATTATTATTGTAGCCACTTTTATCTACTAGAACAGTGGAATTTTTCCTATCAACTCCTTCCCAACCTCTTTCCTCATTTAGTCTCCACCCTCTGGTAATAAATATTGTACAATTTATTTCATGAACATCAACTTTTAAAATATTTTATGTTTAATAACACAGACTTGTTTGGTATCTGTCTCATTTCAATTAATATGTAGTTCTGTAATTTTAGGTTGTTTCAGATGTCAGAATTTCTTTTTACAATGAAAATTATTCCATTTTGTTTTCATATCGCTTTTTCTTTTCCCATTCATCTGTTGATGAGTATATTAAGTTTGTATCAAAGCTATTATAAATATTGCTGCAACAAACAACATGGGAGTGCAAACATGGGAGCTGTTTTCAGCAAGATTATGTCATTTTCTTTGCATATATATTCACTATTCAGTAATGTGGTTGATGGATCAGATGCTACTTCTATTTTCCATCTATCAGAGAACTTTCATACTGTGTTCTGTAAGGGAGGTCCTACTCTGTATTCACAGCAAAGTGGATTGTATGAAGTATCTTTTTTTCTCCACATTCTTATCAAGATAACACTTGTTATCTTTTGATTTTTTGATATTAGCCATGATATCTTCGAAGACAAACTACCACATAATTTTCATGTGTATTTTCCTAATTATTACTGATTTTTATCATTATTAATTTTTCTACAATAGTCTAATGCCTCCTTTTGATAAATTTCTATTGCTATCTCTTTCTAAAATTGTATCATTTATGATTCTCTTTGCTATTGTGCTAATACATAATGTTAATAGTAAGTAATATATTATTAGAGCAGATGAATTAATGATTCATTTGTTATCAAGGCTCAATATTTAAGCCTTTATATTAAGTTTACATCTTCATATTATGTTTTGCATAACCTTTAGTTGCTTTCAATCAGTAATTTCTTTTTTTAAATTTTGTTTTAATATTTTATTTATTCATTTTCAAGCAGAGAGATACAGAGAGAGAGAGAGAGAGAGAGAGAGAGAGAGAGAGAGAGCACCAGGGCCACCACCTTGTGGGTCTGGCTTATGTGGGTCCTGGGGAATTGAACCCGAGGCCTTAGGCACTGGAGGCAAGTGCCTTAACCGCTGAGCCATCTCACCAGCCCTCAATCAGTAATTTCTAAAAGACAAAGCAACAATAGGAAAGCTTTCCAAGAGCAGCTGAAACTTACAGTTCTTAATAATACTCATCCTTTGCCTATTCTCCTTAGCCTGGTGAAAACCACAATCAGAAGGCACAGTTGTGTTTTTTGGTCTCTTCGAGTGAGTGTGCATTAAGAAAATTGACTCCATGATATTTCCAATTCTAAGGTTGAGATTTTGCTCAAAATATATAAATTGTTTTCTTTTTATAGTTGAAATGTTCCATATATTTGCCTAGTAATGAGCATTGACTTGATTGAACATGCTTTAAGGTTTTATTTATGTTTTAAGATTTGCAGGAACGTGTTATGTATATGATACACTCAGTCTTCCAAGTGCACCCTGTTTTGGGTTTTGACTAATCCATTAAATAAAAACATTTGGAACACAGCCAAGAAGGAAAAGATGATTTAAGTGTTGAACGACATTTTTATGATTACTATGAAGTTCTTTAGATAATATTTTAAAAGGTTCAATATAGTCAAAAAGTAGCTGAAATGTGAAAATCTCTTAAATGTAAAAAAGAGAAATAAGGTAAGTGTGCACTGAAGTAGTATACCATGTAGTAACAACCATAGAAAACACACATTAAGAAGTACCAAGCCTGATCTAAGGGGGAAAAAGTGCTTTATTGGTTGACATGTGTCTCCTTGTAAATCATTATCAGGACTTTTTGGCATCATTACTAATAACATCTTTCCATTATTTTAATACTTTATTTGTGAAAGAGATAGGGACACAGAGAAAGAGGCAGACACAGAGAGCCACTGCAAATGAACTCCAGACCCATGCACCACTTTATGCATATGGCTTTATGGTAGGTGCTGGGGACTCAAACCCAGACCATTAGGTTTTGCAGTAATAAAGCACCTTTAACCACTGTGCCATCTGTCCAGCACCACATCTTTCGATTTCTAACAAATATTTGGACAGCTCTCCAGTGTTACAGACTGTTCTCATTATTTTTTTTAACATTTCTTTATTTCCAAGGTTGGGGGGGGGGTGAGAGAATGGGCGCTCCAGGGTTTCTAGCCCCTGCAAAGGAGCTCCAGATGGATGCACCACTTTGTGCATCTGCCTTTATGTGGGTACTGGGGAATGGATCCCTCCCTGGTCCTTAGAGTTTGTAGGCAAATGCCTTAACCGCTAAGCCATCTCTCGAGCCCTGCTTTTATTTTTAAATCATTCTATAATGGGAATACCTTCATGCTGATATTGAAATAATTTCTGATGAGATATTCCAAGTAATATGTAGAAGCAAGTGTATTTGTTGTTACAAGGTTTCTGTTAGGTAGGCTGTATGTCTCCAGTGAGTGATGTTAATTGTGGTGACACAATGTTGCCTATGGATCTTCACAGTATAGGTCAGGCACCGGCCTCAGCCAGAAGGAGACTCCTGATCTCCTTAATAAGACAGGCCCTGTTCTGTGTATTGTTCACCATCCCATGGATTTTCATGATCACACATCTTTCTGAGGCTCAACAGGGACTGAGCGTTCATATGGACAAGTTCTGAATACAGTTTAGGTCAGTCCACAGTACTGCTACCACATGATTACTGTTCATTTATCCACATGTGGATGAGGCTATATTTTGTTCATGCATTTTTCCAAAAGGATGCTATATCTTTAGAAATCTTTCCCATAATTCCATTACTCCAGAAATTATGCATCAAACCCCTACAAAATTATCTAGAGAACGTCTTTTATATCCCTACCTTTAGGCTCTTAATCTGGTGCACCAAGCAGGTTCCTCCAACAATTTAGACTTCCAGACCAGCATATAATTTTACCTGCCTTACCGATGGGCCAGATGAGTCAGATCGTAGCTCCATCCAGAGCCATTTTTTCCACCATCCTTGCTTTGTCCCCAACCTATGGGTCATGATAGCACATTTTTCTATTCTGCTTTTTTTGTAACCCACCAATACCTCTTAGTAAAATTATTCCTGGGTATTTATTTTTATGAAGCTATTGTGAATGGGATAGTTTCCCTGCTCTTTCTGAGCAAAGTAATTACTGTTATATGGTAAAACTAAACTAATGTCTATGTTAATTTTATATCTTTCTGCTTTACTGCAAATTTTTATAAAAATCTAAGTCTTCTGATGGAGACTCTTGGGTCTTTAATATAAGATCATGTCATCTGAGAATAAGAATAATCTCACTCTTCCTTTTCCATTTTTATATGCTTTGTTCCTATTTCTGCCTTCCTGCTCTTGCTAAAATTTCAAGTACTATCTTTTTTTAAAAAAGATGGTATTTATTTTATTTTATTTATTCATTTCAAGCAGAGAGAGAGAGAGAGAGAGAGAGAGAGAGAGAGAGCGCACCAGGGCCACCACCTTGTGGGTCTGGTTTATGTGGGTCCTGGGGAATTGAACCCAGGGTCTTAGGCACTGGAGGCAAGTGCCTTAACCGCTGAGCCATCTCCAGCCCACAAGTACTATCTTGAATAAGGGTGATCGGAGTGGACACACTTGTCTCATTTTTGTCTTCAGAAAAATGTTTTCC
Source organism: Zapus hudsonius (assembly GCA_004024765.1). Lineage (NCBI taxonomy): Eukaryota > Metazoa > Chordata > Mammalia > Rodentia > Dipodidae > Zapus > Zapus hudsonius. The sequence goes on along the minus strand of PVHP010006967.1, from coordinate 1,396 downwards.
ATTTTCCTCATTAATTACAATGTTGGCTAGGTTTGTTGTTCATAGCCTTTATTATGTTAATATATTGTCCTAATTTTACATTTTTTTGTGATTTTATCATGAATAGGTATTGAATTTTGTCAATTTTTTCATCTACTGAGACTATATTATTTTTGATTCAATGTGTGTGATGGATCATATTTATCAACTAATGTATGTTGAAACAAACTTGCATATCTGGAATGAAAGTAACTTGATCATTGTGTATAAGTTTTCAATAATATACATTGATAATTTTAAAGGTCTATGTGATAAATTGTTCAAAACTATGAATTACATAAGACTCAGGAACATATTCACTCAACTAGAAAACTCTCAAATAAATAATACAGAAAAAGGAAACAAATATGTCTTTTACTTATGAGTATTATGTAAGCTTCTAAAATATATCCAAAATAAAATGTAAACAAAAATTGTTCCAATATAATCTTTTTAAATCCTCACATTTGATGACCCTATTTTTCTGAAAGAATAAAATGTATTCATTGTCTGGTATCCAGCTGTACCACTCATTCCCTTCAATGGTGACCCTCCAATATACTTCTACTAAGCCTGAAGACATTGTAGAAAATGAACCTTTGGTCTTGATCAACCCTTAAGTTTAAGGGATCAAAATTTGGGGGGGATTGAAACATAATAGAAAGACAGGGAAAATTATGGGGATATGGGAAGGGAATGGAGACCATCACCTTGGAGTCTATTTGAAGCCTCTTTCCAGCCCAGAAGCTTGAATTTTGGCACAGTTAGCACTGTGAAGAGTGCTGACATAGGTTAGGGCTGTGGTTAGAGTTAGAAACAGGCATCAGCAGTTTTTCACTTAGGAAAAGTATGGAATATATGAGTGATATTATAATGAATCAAGTAGTACATTACCCAAATAAGTGTCAAGTAGATATGCAATTTCAATTTCAATAACTTTTCTAAATAACAACAATAACAATATTATAGGATAGATAGATGATAGATATGTAGATGATAGATATGATAGAAAAAAAGGATACTCTGGGGGAAAACTAAAAACTCCATTTCTCTCTCTCTCCCCTCTGATGATTGCAAATAAATAAATAATATTTTAAAAGTAACTTTCTTGGATCCAATTTTTGAGGTTTTGGATATTTAGCACAGTACTAACTACTACTAATCACATACTACTTTTATTAGTTTTTTTTTAAACTCTAGGCTGTCCTCTTGGCTGCACTAACACACACACACACATTTTCAAATAAAAAAGCAGTAAATATTTTTTTCTGTAGGGTTAGGGTTAGGGTTAGGGTTAGGGTTAGGGTTAGGGTTAGGGTTAGGGTTAGGGTTAGGGTTAGGGTTAGGGTTAGGGTTAGGGTTAGGGTTAGGGTTAGGG
>PVHP010006966.1:0-61075 GCA_004024765.1 Zapus hudsonius | reverse complement strand
CTAACACAGGAGCTTGGCTGTCTTCAGGAGACAAGGAAGATCTGCAGAAAGTGTCATGTTCTGAGGATGTGGGCACACAAGAGCCAAGGTGACATACGCTGGGAGTGTTATGTAGCCTTTTAAGAGTTTTACTAACACTGTTCTTTGGGTCTGATATATATATATATATATATATATATATATATATATATATATATATATATATATATATATATATATATATATATGATCATGTCATCTGCATAGAGGGTTAGTTTGACTTCTTCCTATCTGATTTGTATCCCTTTTATGCTATTCGCTTGTCTTATTGCTTCGGCTAGAACTTCAAGCACTATGTTAAAGAGCAGTGGTGAGAGTGGGCACCCCTGTCTAGATCCTGAATTAAGCGGGAACTCCTTGAGTTGTTCCCCGTTGAGAATGATTTGTGCTTTAGGAGATCTGTATATTGACTTTATCATGTTGAGGTATAGGCCATCTATAACTATTCTTTCCAGGGTTTTGAACATGAAGTGGTGTTGAATTTTATCAAAAGCCTTCTCTGCATCAATTGAGATGACCATGTGGTGTTTGCGGGTGAGTTTTTTAATGTGGTGAATTATATTTATCGACTTTCATATGTTGAACCATCCCTGCATCCCTGGGATGAAGCCGACTTGGTCAGGGTGAATTATAGTCTTGATGTGGGTTTGTATTCAGTTTGCTAGGACTTTGTTTAGGATTTTTGCATCCAAGTTCATCAGGGATATGGGTCTGTAGTTTTCTTTTTTTGTTGCATCCTTGCCTGGTTTGGGAATTAGGGCAATGTTAGCTTCCTAGAAGGAGTTTGGGAGCCTTCCCTCTTTTTCTATGCTCCTGACAAGCTTCAAAAAGAGTGGTTTCAGTTCTATGATGAAGGTTTGGTAGAATTCAGCTGAGAAACCATCTGGACCTGGGCTTTTCTGTTTGGGAAGGTTCTTGATTACAGATTCAATCTCTGTGATTGTGATCAGATTATTTAGCATTTTTATCTGCTCTGGGCTAAGCTTTGGTAGTTGGTACATGTCCAGAAATATATCTATTTCTTCCAGGTTCTCTAATTTTGTAGAGTAGAGGTTTTGGAAGTATGACCTGAAGGTACTTCCAATCTCTTCAGAGTCTGTTGTGATCTCACCCTTGTCATTTCTGATTTTGTTGATTTGGGCCTTCTCTGTTCTTCATTTCATTACATTGGCCAAGGGTTTGTCAATCTTATTGACTTTTTCAAAGAACCAACTCTTTGATTTGTCTATTTTTTAATTGCTTTCTTCATTTCCAAGTCATTAATCTCTGCTCTGATCTTAATTATTTCCTTGCGTCTGGAGCTCCTTGGGTTGGATTTTTTCCATCTGATCTAATGACCTTAGGTGACAGGATAGGTGATTGATTTGAGACCTCTCCATCTTCATTATGAAGGCATTTAGTGCAATGAATTTCCCCCTTAGGACTGCCTTCATTGTGTCTAACATGTTCTGAAAGGTTGTGTCCTCATTAGTATTTTTTTCTAGGAAATTCTGGATTTTCTTTATGATTTCTTGTTTGACCCATTCATTTTTCAGGAGTGAGTTGTTCAGTCACCAATATCTGTTGAAATCTTTGGATCCTATCCCACTGTTAATGTCTAGCTTTAATGTGTTGTGGTCTGATATGATGCAGGGGATTACACTGATCTATCTGAATTTGTGAAGGGATGATTTATGGCCCAGTATGTGGTATTTGGAAGGACAAAAGACCTTGAATAGCTAAAACTATTCTGAGCAAAAAAAAAATTATGCAGGAGGTATTACCATGACTTTAAAACATACTACAAAGCCATAATAACTAAAACAGCATGGTATTGGCAGAAAAACAGACAGTCTGACCACTGGAATAGAAGACCCAGCCTTTAATGAAAGTAACTTCAGCTACTTAGTCTTTGACAAGGGTGACAACAATGTATAATGGGCTAAAGATAGAATCTTCAACAAATGGTGCTGGACAAATTGGATAAACATGTGTAAAAATATGAAAATAGACCCACTCCTTTCACCATGCACAAATATCAACTCCAAATGGATCAGAGACCTCAATAGTAAGCATACAACCCTAAACACCCTGGAAGAAAAAAAATCGGAGGAACCCTACATGAGATAGGAGTAGGGAATAAGTTCCTGAGCAAATCTCCGGTAGCCCAGGAAATGCAACAGTCACTTAACCAATGGGACCTGATCAGGCTCAAAAGTTTTGTTTTGTACAGACAAAACAGCATTCTCAGAGTCAATATATCCCCTTCAGACTGGGAGATGATTTTCACCAGCTACAACTCAGACAGAGGCCTAATCTCCAGATTTTACAGAGAACTCAAAAAAAATTAATAACAAAAACCCAAACTGCCCTCACACAAAATGGGGCACTGATCTCAAAAGAGAATTCACAGTGGAGGAAACACAAATGGCCTTTTCTCACCTGAGAAAGTGATCAGCATCCTTAAGCATCAGGGAAATGCTAATCAAAACCACAATGAGATAACACCTTATGCAGTCAGAATGGCAATCATAAAGAAAACCAACAACAATCGTTGCTGGCAAGGATGCGGGGGGAAAAAGGAACCCTCATTCACTGCTGGTGGGATTGCAAACTTGTTCAACTGCTATGGAAAGCAGTGTGGAGACTCCTAGACAGAATGGACATAGAACTACCAATGGACCCAGCTATCCCTCTACTAGGCATCTACCCACAGGATGCCACATCTCGATGCAGAAAATTTTGTACAACTATATTTATAGCAGCTCAATTCATAATAGCCAAGAACTGGAATCAGCCCAAATGCCCATCCATGGAGGAATGGACAGCGAAACTGTGGTATATTTACATGATTGAATTCTACTCAGCTGAAAGGAAAAATGATATATGAAAACTTAGGAAAAATGGTCTGTCTTTGAGCAGATCTTACTAAATGAACACTCAAAAGATCAGAGAATCGAATGCCGCATATTCTCCCTCATATGCTGTCCTTAACCAGGCTAACTGTAATTTCTATGCAGACTAGTAGAAAGAAGTGACAGGTTATGAATGAGGGTAAGGGATGGGGGAGGGGAATGGCTTAAGCATGAGGCTAAACCAAATTAGTTTCAAAAACATAAAATCCTCATGAGCACACTGTAACCTATAGAGCAAGTAGTGAGCATCAACTGGCAAGAGGGGCCATGAGTAGTAGGGGAGAGTCTAAGCCTGTGAATAATTGATCAGTCTGACAACCCCTGGTCCCAGCCACCAGTTCCTTCCCTCACTGAGCTGTTGACCAAAGTGACCCATGAGGTTCTAAAAATAAGATAGAATTCTGTCAAAGCTCTTGCATGCCCTCCCCAGACCTGAGGCAAAACCCTGTTGTTGAAGAAACCACAGAATGCCATCGATCATCAACAAGAGACCAGCGAGGTCCAGAATGGTAACCAGCCCCCAGATGGCAGTTAGTGCAGTGTTGGAAGGCACTACACAAGCTGCCAGGGGAAGCTGATCAACAACAGCTGGAGTAAACAGAGACCACTGGCATGAAACACAGTCTGCAGCCATGAGTAGGCTGACCACACCTCCTACTGGGAGAGAACAGCAAACCAAGAAAGGAACACTTGTGCAATGTAGGAGCCTAGACATGAGGGAGACACTCCACAGCTTTTAAATTTGGCCAAATATTCCACTCAGTGAGGGGGAGCCCTTCATTGGAACTGGGGATTCAGGGCGATATGCACCAGATCCCGTACTCTTGGGCCCCCAAGAAAAGATGCACTATGGGAGTGATTGATGGGGAGGCTACTAAAAATAGAATCTAGGTAATCCAGAATTGTGTATATTTGTTAACCTATATTGATCTCACTCTGAAGGAGATTGTGTTTGTATTTTACAGGATGCAGCAAAAGAGAGCTGTGGCCCATCTAACCCTACCAACCAACCACAGGCAGATAGCTGAGATCCTGGCAAGACATGAGCCACCACATTCGTATCGTGGAGGCTCCACATTGAACCCCACAGACAGTCCAAGAGTCCTGGATCCGGTGCATATTGCCCTAAATCCCCAGTTGCAATTAAGGGCTCCCCCTCACTAAATGGAATATTTGGCCAAATTTAAAAGCTGTTAACTGTCTCCCCCATGTCTAGGGTCCTCCATTGCACAAGTGCTCCTTTCTTGGTTCACTGTTCTCCCCCAGTAGGAAGTGTGGTCAGCCTACTCATGGCAGCAGACTGAGTTTCATGCCAGTGGTCTCTGTTTGTTCCAGCTGTCATTGACTAGCTTCCCCTGGCAGCTTATGCAGTGCCTTCCAGCACTACACTAACTACCATCTGAGGGCTGGTTACCATTCCAGACCTTAACGGGTCTCTCGATGCTGATTGATGGCATTCTCCCTCACCAGAATTTATTATAATTTGTTTTCTTAATGATATCTATCTGACACAGTAAAATGCAATTTCAAAGTAATTTTAATTTATATTTCTCTTATGGGTAAAGATATAGAATATGTTTTAGATGTTTATTGAACATCTTTATTCCTTTTAGAACTCTCTATTCAGTTTAACCCATTTTTGGCTTATTGTTTATATTTTTGAGTTCATTGTAAATCCTAGATATTGACCTGCTCTCAGATGTATAACTGTCAATGATTTTCTCCCATTCTATAGGCTGCCTCTTTGCTCTATTCAGAATGTCTTTTGTTATATAAAAGCAATTTAATTTCATGAGGTCCCAAATGGACTATTTGTTTTACTTTCTGAACAACTGGAGTTCTATGCTTGTATGTTGAAGTCAAATCTTACAGCTTCATGTCCAGGATCTGGAAACCATGATTAAATTCTTTGGGTTCCTAAAGTTTTGGGCAATTGCCTTCTCCAGCTGTTCTGCTTAGTTTCCAGGCATATACACCTGAACCAGTGAGCAGCTTTCCATTGAGGCCGGCTCATAGTCTGGCATCTCCAAAACCCTGGGGTCTCCACTGAAACCCATGGTTCATCTTTACAACTCCATGCTATGGCCTCACAGGGGGTCCACACAGGGACTTCAGCCCTGCCCTGTACATTTCCTGAGTATGCATTACTGCAATTGTCATTCTTTAAAAGCCAGTACCAAATAGGCTATCAAATTTGTTAATTGAAAGTAAAGTAAAGCTGACTTTCATAAGCAGGAAACTCCTTCATGATTCTTTATCTAGGCACCCTCTTTTCAGAAGAATTAGCACTCATCCTATATCCTAAAATAAAATAGCTGTCCCATTCTAATTGGTGGAAATCTCTTAAAACAATTGTAGTTGGACTGCAGTCTCTGTCTTAGATCTGAACCTGCTCAAATTTCCTCTGCCAAACACACTAGTACATTAATTTTTCAGAATGTGAAACAGTTCCCACACTCCATGCAATTTAAAAAATGTTTTTACTTACTAAGCAGAGGGGGGGATGGTTATGCCAGGGCCTCTTGACATCAGAAGCCAACTCCAGATGCATGTACCACTTTGTGTACCTGGCTTAACAGGGGTACTGGGCAATCAAACCCAGGCCATCAGGTTTTGTAAGAAAGAAACCACTTAGCCATCTCTCCAGCCCTTTTGTTTTTTGAGGCAAGATTGCATTCTAGCCCATGTTGGACTTGAACTCACAGCAATCCTCCTGTTTGTTATATCACTATTTTTCTAACTTAAAATCAATTTATTTCACTTCTGGCACATTCACTCCTATTTGTAATGTTCAAGAAGAGTTTTGTTATTGTTAATCAAATTAGAAAACCACCACTTCATTTTTACTAAAGTATGTGGTAACCATTGTAAAAGGGATTTTTCATGAAAATGTGATACTATACAATGGTGAATCAAAAGTTCTTAATTTATGTAAATAAGCATCTTTAACCATTGAACTATCTCCCCAGTTCCATAGTTAATGTATGCTTGCCTGTGTACTTTTGGCAGTTGTTAATGATTACTGAAATAAAATTAGGTTAAATGTATGAGAAAGTGAAACAATTTGTTAAAATTAAGCATCTTATTTACACTTAAAAAAAAAGAAAGGTCCTTTCCTTGACCTGGATGCTAACTACTCTTATATTCCTATTTTCCTAGCCATCTTCTTAATATTTGTGTCTTTTACTGCATGCAAACTGCATCTCAGGTGGAGAAAATGAGGAAGGAATTGGAAAAAAAAAAAAAGAACCAAAAAGCACAAGTAGGTAAAGGAGTAAGGGAAGGAGGGTCATCAAAGATACAGCATCCATGGGGATGTACTATTTCTGTTTCTTAAACATGAAGAAATATGGGTTTGGATGGAGGAGCCCAGAGGCTATGGCTGGGGATGAGTGAGGACAAAACCCAGCTAGGCAGGAGCTATGGCCTAGGTTCTTCCGTCCTTGGAGAAGGTCACTTCTAAAATTCTCTCCTGTCAGCAAAGGATGTCTTGGGGAAGAGCCTCCCATGTTACCTTTGCCTCAGAGGGTGGATAAGCGTCTGTTTGTTCCTCTTCACTGGCCCCCAGGCTCCATCTCCACAGATCCTTCCTGTGTGATGTCATCACCGCAGGAATCTGAGTGCTGCTGCTTCCTGTGAGAATCTAGAACTTTGTTTCGGAATTTCATATGCTCTAGTCTTTGGTTTGTTTGTTGTGGTTTTTCAAATTATGACTCTAGCTCAGGCTCACCTGGAATTCGCTGTATAGTCTCAGGCTGGCCTCGAGCTCACAGCGATCCTCCTACCTGTATACATCGATTTTACTGATGTGAGTTCCAAGTCTTGAGGTTTGCCTCCTGTTGTCTGCCTGTCTTTTGCTGTGACTATCCACCCCAGTTGTGGTAGGTGAGGCTGTGGCACTGAACTGACTGGTGCTTGTCTGTCAAGCAATCTTCCTTGCAACACAGAAGCTGGTCCATATCCCTGGCTGGGCTGCTTTTCCCTAGTGACTAAATCAAAGGATTTCTCTTCTATGGCAAAGCTTAATGGGAGGAAGGCAATTAGTCCCCAGTTGACTGATTTTGCAGTTTCTGTCTGATCAGAGGACCAGAAAGGAAAGCCTTTTTTCCAGTCCTCTTTCTTACTGCCTTCTCACTGGGTCTCACTGAATCTGTCAGTCGTCACCCTGGAACAAAGTTACATTTGTTTCTTCTAGAATATTGTACTAATCAGGCATAATGAAGCAAATGTCCTCTATTACATGTATTGATGCTTAATTGCCTAAAATTCTGCCACTAAGAAGGGTATTTTTAAATTTCTAGTTGCCATAAGAAGTCTGACCACCTTCATGGCTACATTCAACTCTGGTTTATCACCAGCAGCACATAGGGAAGATTTTAAGTCACTGAATCCTGTTCACCATGGTGGTCAATGATGCTTGTAAATCATTATTTTTAATCAGTAAGACTAAAAGACTCTGCAAATGCTACAGACTACAGGCACAGAGAAAAATCCTCTGAGAGACTTTGGATTTCCCCATGTTTCTAAATCTTCCATAATATGAGAGCTCATAGAGACATCCAAAGTTTGCTACTTGATCAACAGTCAATAGAAGCCTACTCGTTACACCTTCATGTGAAGAAGGTCAAATGCATACTCCTATTGCTCAGTAATTCAGTCAGTACTTTAAAAATAATAATTTAACTGATTTAGAGGGACAGTTTTTATCATCTGACCATCTCCTGAAGGTCATAGAATCATTAATAGCTTTTGATGCAGTTTTTAAAGCTAAAGAAACAAAAGCTAAAGAATAGCACTGTTGCAGTCAGCTTTCTCATTGCTGCATGGAAAAGAACACTACCAAAAACAACTTGTAGAAGAATGGGTTTATTTTGTCTTACAGACTGGAGGGGATGCTCCATGATGGCAGGGAAAACAATGGCATGAACAGAGGGTGGACATCACCTCCTCCACTACAGCACTGCAAACAGTGGCAGGAGAGTGTGCCAAACACTGGCAAGAGTAAGCTGGCTATGATCTCCATTATCCCACCCCCAACAACACACCTCCAACAAGGTTCCAACACCCAAACTGCCATCAGCTGAGGAGCAAGCATTCAGAGCACATTAAGTTTATGGGGACACCTGAATCAAACCACTACAAGCACATTGACAAATACAAAGATAGGGTTCTCAGAGTATAGGAGAATTCAAAACCTACTTGATGTCTAAATAAAGGACATATAATATGTGAATGGTATACATCCAGCATGTTTGATGTCTAAGCCTCGTAACATCAGTTGAAAAGAAAAAAAAACGTTATTATCAGAATTCTTCTAAAGATAAGGCAAGGCCTTCCTTGTACCTGTTTCCTAATACACATGCTGAGTTTACACAATGACACAAAAAGACTCAGGATAAAAAAATTTAACACATTTCTGTCATAAGAAGTTGTACCTCCTGATGCTAGTCTATTTTGTAAAAATAAACTTGAATAGTTCGGATATGTTTTTAAAGTTCCTAAATTATAGTTTGTAAAAAGGTCTTGGCTCTACCAGATATTATGCATCAAAAGTCATAAGACAAATACAAGATATTTAGAGAAAACAAACTTTTTCATATTAATAATTGGATTAGGGGAACCTATATTTATTCTTCCAGCATTAAATATACTTTAGTTGTTAAGAAATAATTTTAAAAGATACAAACATATATATTTATATATTAGATTATATACATATACTAATTCTATTACTATACAGTGATTTGCAAATTTATGAAAAAATCAAATAATTTTAGCAATCTAAAATCAATTCACATCAAAAGATTTGGTTTAGATGTTCTCACTCTCCAAAGTCATAACCTTCATCTCTTCTTTTGCCCATTTTTCATTAACCAGTATTCTGAGATCAGTTACAATGGAAAAAATTTACCTCTCCTACAGCCTGGGATCATTCACAAATGTACCCTCATTAGAACTATCTTATAAATCACAAACTGAATTTTCAGTATTTTATTTTATCTGAAATTATTAAATCCACAAAATGCTGATGGTATTTCTCATAGATGTTATCGAGTTAGTTTAACAATAATGCACATTTGAGATAACCTATACTTTAAACATAGTAATTAGAGATTAATCATTGAACTTCTCCTAAAGAATAGTTTTTAATGAGATTCATGCAGTGTTCCAGAGCTAGGAAAGACAGCTCTGAACAGCAAACAGAGTTACAAATGCTGATTCAGTTGAGAACCTGCTAGGTTTCTTGAACAGGACACTTTATATTTATTACTATAAAGTCAAAATAAGATTCCTCTTAATTCTTTTTACCTTATAAATTCTTTTTTATCATTGCTATTGAGGTAGTGTCTCAGTCTAATCCAAGTTGATCTGGACCTCACTCAATAGCCCAGGCTAGCCTTAAAGTCTCAATGATTCTCCTATCTCAGCTCCTCTACACTGGGATTAAAGGTGTGAGTCATGGGCTGGACTTAGCAGGCCACTTGTCTGAAGAGCCTAACAACCCGAATTCAATTCCCCAGTACCCATGTAGAGCCAAACACACAAAGTGGCACATGCATCTAGAATCTGTTTGCAGTGGCTGGAGGCCCTGCTGTGCCCATTCTCTCTCTTTCTTTCTTTCTTTCTTTCTTTCTTTCTTTCTTTCTTTCTTTCTTTCTTTCTTTCTTTCTTTCTTTCTCTCTCTCTCTCTTTCTCTCTCTCTCTTTCTCTCTCTCCCTCTCTCTGTCTCTCTCTTTTTCTCTCTCCCTCTCTCTCCAAATAAATAAATAAATTTTTTTAAAAGGTGTGAATCACCACACCTAATTCAACTCTTATATTATTAAAAATAGTAGTCTCCAAGATGGTGTTACCCCACTTCAGGGAATATACAAAACAGTTTATATGAGGTGAAAAGAAAATGTTAACATTTCTATTCAACTTATCCTTTAGAAATGAAAATTAATGTGCTTCCTTTGGCAGCACATACACTAAAATTAGAATGAAAATTAAGCTTTACCAAATTTCTACATTTAGTATTCAGACAAATGCTCTCAGCTTTATTCGTTTGTGTATCATATGATCACATCATGTGTGAGACATGCTAAAGCCTAGCTCTGCAGAAGAGTGCTTACGAAACATGTTCTTGGTTGATCCCCAGCACTACCAAAAATAATACATGTTTTAAATGTCATAAGGATGTGTTGGGAGGAAAATATCACTACAGTAGTTTTACTAGCTCTGTTTGAAATCGTGGCCTTGCTATAGTCCCTGAGATGGAGGTGTTACCAACACCAGCATCTCTGAGGAAGATGCAACTGATGCTCATGGAAAAAAAAAGAAAGGGAAATTCTCCTTTGTTTAAGTTGAATATATTTTGACAAAGACCAGAAATAGCAAATTAAATCCAGAAACAAGATGCCTGTGAGCTACTTACCAACTGATTGTCTCATCTTTTCTAAAAGTTTAGATATTCTCTATGAGCTTACCTTAACATTTGACTATTTCTTAAGGGTAATTCCTTACGTGAAATAATTTGAATAAGGCTTCAAGGATAACAAAACCCTACCAGAATTTCCTTCCTATATGAAAACCATCCTTTCTTCTGTTTTGTAATTTTAGAAGGGATTCTAAACATGTACCTGGGATCAGACTTTACATGAGAGAGATAATGTTGAAGATCAAGTCACTTTTCTGAAATGTATCATAAAATCATGTTGATAGAAAATGTTCTTCAGACCATTAGCTACCTTAATTTTCCTGTCCTTTCCTAAGTGGTTTTACTAATGCTGAGTTATCCTCATTAATACTGCTACTTGTTAAAACAAGCCCAGGCACCAGGAGCCAGATTCTCTTCCTGCTGCCTGCTTTACAAGATGCTTATAAAATAGCATCAAGGGCTGGAGAGATGGCTCAGAGGTTAAGGCACTTGCCTCCAGTGCCTAAGGCCCCGAGTTCAGTTCCCCAGTACCCACATAAGCCAGACCCACAAGGTGGTGGCCCTGGTGTCTCTCTCTCTCTCTCTCTCTCTCTCTCTCTCTCTCTCTCTCTCTCTCTCTCTCTCTCTGTCTCTCATCATTACTTGAAAATGAATAAATAAAATATTTTTTAAAATAGCAACAAAGCCCATCTGTCTGAAGTGCTCCAGGGTCCTCCCTACTAGAAATAGAAACTAAGAACTCAGTGGCTCTGATGAACTTTTTCATTACTAGAAATTGTTATGTCAAAAATTGGGCTAGACTTATAATTCATTTGGTTGAAGTTAGAACAAATTCCCAGTAGCATGTTGTGCAGAAGGAAAATATATAAGTTTACATTTGGAGGAGCAGAGAATAGATAGAAGAAAGAAACTCCAGAAGCAAAAGAGAAATCCTTCCCCCTATTATTACATTTAATTTCAGTGTCACTCCTAGAGTCCACTTAAGAACACTGACAGAAATGGGTATATTTTGCCTTCAAACTCTGTCCTATGCCACCTTCCAGAATTGTCTGACAACCCAAGGAACTGTTCTCCCCCTCACTGAGGCCTAGTGGGGGAGGCTCATGGCAGCGCAGCAGAACCAGATTGTTTATGTGATGAGGATGGACAGCCGCAGAAACCTGAAGCCCGTCTGCAGACGCATGGCAAAGGGAAGACAGATAGCGGGAACTTAGGACTCCAGGGATGTGTCACTGCTGTTGCTGTCAGCATCTATGAAATGATAGAGGCAGATAAATTTCTCAGGCAAGAAAAAGGCCTGGGATGACCCAGTTTAAGCAAAAAGTAATTTGCTAATCAAAAAGCAAGAAATAACCCAATAGGGGTCTGTGCCACTCACACACAGCAGGTGTGGCCATTACCCGGATAGAGCCTGAGACAGGAAAGGAGAGCAACTCTAATGTGACTGGAGCTCAGACCACAGAGAACTACTTCTAAACAAGAGCTCACCCCCAGAGAAAAACGCAGCCAGTGCCACCTGCAGAGGAAGCATACATCTTCTGCAGGCACCGGCTCTCAAGGGCTGACAGGAGGATAGATTCTGCTGAATAAAAAGAAAAAAACTTTCAAGTGGTCTCGAAAAGGTAGTGGAAGTAACTAGACTGCACTGCAGGGATTCAATCAAGTGAAGAATGTCAGGAGCCGGTGGCAACATCCACACCAGGAAAAGGTGCACAGACTCTGAGTGAAGTGCAAATGAGAAAATATCACGGTGGGTTTCGTTTCTTGGTGTGTGCGCGTCTTCATGTGTGGTAGTATGCTGTGATAGTTTTAAAAAGACAAAGCTGTTCTCATACATGGGGCAAAAGACAGAGCACAGGTGTATATGGGAGAGAGAAAGAGAGAGAGAGAGATGGAGAAGCAAGGATCTAACTTCTGGAAATTTTTCCTTGGGCTTTTTGAGTCCTCCTAGAACTGATTTTTTCATTTCTATCTACTCTACTTGAGCCCTGTTTCACCCCCAAATCTCAGGGAGATCAATGCAAACCTTCTTGATGTGCATCCCAACTGTGAATTTACTAACCGCTTGAACCTCGTAATGTGGAGCTTAAATACTGTCTTAGCTTTACCAAGGGGTAAATTTCACCTCACAAACAAGACAACAAAATCCTTGAGGGTGGGGATTATGTCTGGTAGACATACTCTATCCCTTCAGTCAAGCTGGATATGCAAACAATGCCCGTTTTCAATGTTCATTTTTGAATAGGGTAAAAAGGCTTCATTACCTCAAAACAGTCCTACCCTGTGTTTAGTTTCTTTAAACCAAAGAATTCTTTCATTTTGGTTAAAAAAAAATTGGCCCAGTTATGATACTAATAGTTTCTGAAAAGAGTTCTGAATTTAGGTGCTCGGTAGTAGTATACAAAGTAAGAGATAGAGACTTGGGCTTGGCTCTCCACTCCATTACTTCTGATGATGTGTTTTTAGCAGTTTATCACAGCTCTACAAAGTTAGCTCATCTATAAATGGGATAAGAAAATTCTATTGATGATTATTCAAAAGCTAAAAGAAAACATGCATATAATAATTAGCCCATAGCACTTAATAAATATTACCTTTAAAAAAACAAAAATGGCAATAACTTCTAAAAGATAAGCTCTGAAGAGTCTGAGATTTAGCACTACTTCAAGCTGGGAAGAGAGCCTGCCAGGGTTTCATGGATGCTGGGAGACATTAGTAGACATCGGAATTAGAAACAATGGGCTTTGCTATGACACAGCACATATATATTGAGTTTCATGTTTACATCAGTCCCCTGAGTTCTGGACCTATAAACCTGGGAAGGGTTTGTATCTTTTGAAATGAACTGTGAAGAAAGCTGTTGAATATTTACTATGGAAGGGAACAGTTTATGTATTATACAGGATGGTAACCATGTATGGCTTCTGTTCCAGGGCTCTTTGCTACAGACATGCACCTATATAAGAGTCCTGAACAAAGACCATCAGCGCCTGTGTTCCCAATGAGTGGGAGACAAGCAAACACTGAAGAATTCCTCCCAGGCAAACAGCCATAGGAAGGTCCTTTAACCTACAGGAAAAGACTGAAGTAAATTCACAACTAAATGGAGCAAGACCATGCTGTAGTCCCAGATACTAGCAGGCCGAGGCAGGAAGAATGCTTGAGCCCATGAATATGATGCCAGCTGAGGCAACATACTGAGACCCTTTCTCAAAAGAAAAATATATACCAGACAGAGAAATAATTAGTATTCAAAAATCCTTGAATATAATAGGTTCACATAATTTTTTAAATACCAAGTAACTATAAAGGGTGGTGGAGCT
Organism: Zapus hudsonius; assembly: GCA_004024765.1. Lineage (NCBI taxonomy): Eukaryota > Metazoa > Chordata > Mammalia > Rodentia > Dipodidae > Zapus > Zapus hudsonius. The sequence continues at coordinate 47,402 of PVHP010006966.1, read as the reverse complement.
ATACATTTACTGGCATGACCAAGGTCAATGTTATATTTATTGAAAACAAATATCTCAAAATAAGGATAGCACTCTCCAATTAATATTTATGGGCATATAAGTTGCATGTATACTATAAATAGTCAATAGATAATGCTGTCTATAAGAATATTAAAATTATAACACATACTCTTTATAGGTACTTCCCTGGAATGATAAAAAGTCCATAATCCCCTCTGCTTAAGAATTGTACATAAGAAATTATATAAAAAAAGCTGACAGAAAATCCAGGCCAGCTTCCTAGAGGAGGTGGTAATTGAGTAGAATTTCAATAAGACATAAAATGTGAGTAAAGAATTCAGAAGAAAAGACAAATATGAAGCCACAGAATTTGAAAGAATAGCATGATGGATTCATGAAATGAGATGAACTCTCCCAGCATGATGTTTGGTTTGATGGTCATTAAAGGTGAATATGATAAATAGTAGCAGGTGGGACTAACAGGTAGATTTGGGTTATAGAAAAGCCACAGCTAACAGTAAGCATTTGAAGGTCAGTTGGTTCTGGAAGGTATCGCCTTACTTTGGACCTTCCCTGTTCAGAGCAGTTTTTGCTGCTGTGGGCATGCTGCTGCCTTGCTGAGAAAGATGGACTGGAAGTCTTTCCAGGGCTCTCCATCTCTAAACTACATTCATCCAGCTGATGCATCGCTTCTCCTTGTGGATTGCCCCTGGCCCCTCTGACTCATCTGATCCAAAATGGCATGCATTGGCCTTTCTTCCCCTGCATTCCTGCACTTTACGTGCTTCTGTCTTGCCAGCAAACACTGCCAAACCCAAGGATCCTTCTAGAAGCCATCCTCTTTTTCCATCTCCATTCCTATGCTCCACATGCCTCACCCCCACACAGTGCAGTAAGATGACCTTCCTTCCCTCTCTGACCACCATCACTCAGTTCAGCCTCGCATGTGTAACTCTCTGGATGCTGCAGCAGCCTCCAGTCAGATCTCTCATCTTCCCTCCTCCTTCTGGGCCACATTCCATACTATTGCTGGAGTATCTTTTAATGGCTCACTGATGTGTGTGTGTGTGTGTGTGTGTGTGTGTGTGTGTGTGTGTGTGTGTTAAGCGCACGCGCTTAAGGTACAAACATCCTTTATTGGTAGCTAAAATAAATGGAGAAAGGGAATACCGCTGTTCTCTGGGTCACTGATTTTCACAGGACAGTGTTTTTCCTAATCGTGTCATGTGAGCACCTTCATGATCCGTCCATCCCACCTCGCTGGTCTTGCTCCGACCACCACCTTTCTCTACTGCACGGCTTTGCAGTGGTCCACGGTGGAGGGTCTGCAGAACAGATCATGGTCTTCTGCTGCTTTTTTATGTCATGTGGCCTCTGCCCAGAAAGTCCTTTCTGTAGCCATCCAAGAAATTGTTCATCAATTAAGAACCAGCTGAGGCATCAACCCTTTTAATCCTCTGCTGGATAGTCACATGGCTCTTAAGCAAGCCTCAAGAGCCACAAGTGGCCACTCACAGTCACATTATAAATGCAGCAAATGACAGACTTACTATTTGTTTATATCTGTCTCTTAAATAAACCTTTATTAGAGTGTGCAAACCTTGAGGGAAAAAACAATATCTTGTTTGGGGCATTTTTAATGCTCATCACTAATAGATACTTTGTAAATGTTGGATAAATAATTGGCTTGGTAAACAGATGAATGGTTTGTAGTCTTTTGCTTGTATTAGCACAACTCAAACTGCTAAAAGAAAGACCTTGTTAGAAAATATTCTGGGCTGGAGAGATGGCTCAGAGGTTAAGGCACTTGCCTCCAGTGCCTAAGGCCCCGGGTTCAATTCCCCAGGACCCACATAGGCCAGACCCACAGAGTGGTGGCTCTGGTGCGCGCTCTCTCTCTCTTTCTCTCTCTCAGTCCTCAGTCTCTGTATCTCTGCTTGAAAAATGAATGAATAAAATATTTAAAAAAAAGAAACTATTCTAAGACTTCACCAAGGCTGATAATCTTGATAAAAATTTAAATACTATTTACTACTAATAATTTCATTTATCAAGTGTTTGTTGTGTGTCTTGTGTGCCTTATACACAATAATTCCGTATGATTTGGTGTTATACTCATTATAGATGGGGAAAAACATCAGGAACCATCTGCCTGTCAACTTCCAGATCTGAGTCTCTCTCAGTATCTTAACTGCAATCACATGAAAGACTCATCCTCAGTAATCCAACTTCCCAAAGCCTAACTCTCAGAAACTGTGTGAAGAAATAAACTGTTTTAAGCAGTTAAGTTTGACAAGGATCTATGAGATAGAAATAGGTGCATCATACACTCTTCAGAAGTCACATACAGTGTTTCCTCTTGAATACTTTCACCCATTCATTCTAAGTAAACATGATACCTGCTGAAAATAAGAACTTTAATTATCAAGGAAAATGGACTGAAGTGTGGGAGAACCTGGTGGAAGCTCCCAACAAACCACACTTCAAGTTCCTTCAGTAGGGACATGTTTGTGTAATGTACCTGTTTCAGTGGGATATACTAAGCATGACATACACAGGGTGTACACATTGGCTCATATGCTCCCACAGGCCGGCTACCATCTGCAAAGAAATACAACTAAACTGCAGGAGAAAGAGGTGATGTGAATTAAGGTCTCCTAACCAAACTCCCACTTGAATACAGCTGCACAGGTAATCCAAAGAATCACTGCAATCCCACAGAAGGAATCTGTGTAGTTTAAATACCTCCAACTATGGGGTAGTTTGTTAACACAAATGACCAAAACTCAGCACTACTACATATGTAAAGCACATTTTACTCTGAAAGCTATGAAATGCTTCTAAAAATATAAAGTATTTCTAAAATAAACTGTACAGAGTGGGAATTCTGAACTATGAATCATTAAAATAAAGGGCACTTCCATTCTATCATATATCCTTTATTTCAATCAGATAATGAAATGAGTTTGTGTAATTGAATTATAAAATGAAGGGATCTTAAAATAGAAAATGTAAATCTTATGGATCATGGAAGTTATCTTTTTGTTGTGGTTGAGTTTTTTTGTTGTTGTTGCTGTTGTTTTGTTTTGTTTTGTTTTTTGAGGTAGGATCTCACTCTAGCCCAGACTGTCTTGGAACCCACTCTGTAGTCCAAAGCTGGTCTCGAACTCACAGTGGTCCTCCTACCTCAGCCTTCTGAGTGCTGTGATTAAAGGTGTGCTCCACCATGCCCTACTGGAAATTACCTATTATTATACCATGTACATGTATTCCATGAGTTTTTTTCTGAAACATCTCTTAAACTGTGGCATGAGGTGTACAAATTGGCTTTAGAAACCACATGAAGCAGGTTGTTGACTCCAGATGATGCAGAGTGACAATGCACTGTACACAGTCAGTTAATATATTGCCTGTGATTCTATCCATGAAAGGTAAAAAGAACATTTTCCCTAAAAATAATCTTAAATAATCTTCTGTCATTATATTGGTGGACATGTGATTTTTACAAATTTATTTTACAGAGCATAACTATAAAATAACTCAAACCAAGCTTTTATGTTCTTGGATTTTATTTTCCATAAAAGCATAAATAGAAAACAAAAGTCTTAGTTCTTCAATGTAAAAAGTTTTTTTTCACTAAATTTATGAAATTAAGGGAGAAGCTTAAGTCTTCCCATAATACATTAGAAAATGTGCATCCATGTAAAAATTGTTTTTAAATCAATATTTTTATTGTCCATTGAATTAGTAAATATTACACTGGTATCCCCGATTCCCTCCTCCCTGTCCCCAATCCAATGGGTATCCTCCTCAGTGGGTATACTGGATCATTCCATGGGGTAGGAGGTTATGGATAGCACAAGAGGCAGCCAGGTCCCAACACCCCCTTGTGTGTTGTTGCTGAGGGGGGAAATGTCTCTGGATATTCTCCTCCACAATGACTCTTACACTCTTTCCACCCCTTCTTCCGCTTAGTTCGCTGAGTTGTGGTGTGAGATTTAAGACTGTTTTATTGTTGAGATTATAAGGGCCTCTGTACTTCTGCTTTAGGTCATGTTGGAAATTGTTGGTGTCTGTCACGCTGATTTATCCTGGATTGACAGATTAGCTGTGCTGATAAATCTCTTGCTATCCCATCACTCTCTGAAAGGTTTCATTTGGAAAGGTTTCATGATAAGCATAAGCCTGCGGTGGTTCATCTCTTGCCAGGATGTCAGCCCTCCACCTGTAGCTTGTTGGTGGAGTTGAAATGACCTTGGCTCTCTCACTGCCTTCTGAAAAATACAAACAAACAGAATCTCCATCAGAGAGTGAGGTCAATATGGGTTAAATGCGACACATATTTCTAATTTGGTGAGATTCTATTGGGATTAGCCTCTCTGTAGTTCTCTAGTAATGGGAGTTTCTCCTTGGGGGCCCAGGTTTTTGGTTCCCATAGGAATTTGACCTGAGTCCCAGTCCCAGTTAAGGGCTCCTTGACACTGAGTGGATTTCTTGGCCAATTTGAAAGCTGTTAACTACTCTCCTCAGGTTATGGTGCATCTATTACCCAGGTGATCACTTCTTGGCTCACTGATCTCTCTCAGGAGGCAGTGTGTTCAACCTTTTCATGGCAACAGTCTTCATTTTATATCAGTGGTTTCTGCTTTCTCCAAATACCATTGACCAATTTCCCCTGGCAGCTTTATATAGCACCTTCCAGCACTGCACATGCTACCCTCCAGCAGCTGGTTACCATTCAGAATCTTGCAAAGACTCTTGGTGTTGTGCGATGACTTTCTGTGGTTTCTTCAGCAATAAGATCTTACCTTTGGCCTGGGTGGGTGTTCAAGAGCTTTGGCAGTATTCTGTCTTATTTTAGGGACTCTGGTGGTTAAGTTTTGTTGTCAACTTGATCTTTCAAGTAATCTTGGGTGGGTCTCTGAGGATGTTCACAGGAAGGCAGCCTCTCAGTAGGGGGCAAGATGTAAAGAAGCTCAAAGAAGCTAGAAGTAAACATCCTTTCCTGTGTGGGCAGTGCAGGAAGGAAATTCCAGAGACTCAGGAAGCCATTTAGTCTGGGATAAGGTTGCAAGACCTCACCCTAAGCCTATATAAAGGAGAAGAAATTCTCTTTGACTCTCCTGCCTGGTCCCTGTTCTGTGTGTTTGTCTGTGTTGTAGGGGATGGGTTTTTCTCTCTGCTTGGACCTGTGAAAGAGGGCAAACCTCTTTCACTGTTACGTAACTTCCCCTCAATCTGTAGTTTAAATAAATACTTTCCTCCCATAAATACTTTCCTCCCTGGTTTGAAGATTCATCCCAGCGACGTGTGGCTGACTACAACAGGGACCTTGTGGGTCTCTTTGATCAACAGTTCAGTGTGGAAAGGAACCAATGGCTGGGCCAGGGAGGTCCAGGTCTGATCCATTTTTCATGGAGTTATTCTTCCTCCCATTCCATTCACAGCATCTGTCCATGTAATAGCTGAAATAGATTGTCTCCCATTCTGAGGATGGTCTATTGCATTTGAGTATGGTGTACTTGTCTATACACAAGATTTTTAGCTTGATAAGATCCCATTGTTTGCTCCAATTTTTTCTTCCAGGGTATTCAAAGTTTCAGGTTTTATGTTGAGGTCTTTTGCCCACTTAAAATTGAGTTTTGTGCATGGTGAGAGGAGTGGATGTAGTTTCATTTCTTTTACATATATTTAGCCAATTTGTCCAGCACCATTTTTAAAGATGCTATCTTTTTTCTAGTTAACATTGCTGGCATCTTTGTTGAATATGAAATAATTATAGTTGTTCGAGCTTATGGCAGGGTCTTCAATTCTGTTCCAGTGGTCTGTCTGTCTGTTTTTATGCCAGTACCATGCTGTTTTTGTTACTATGGCTTTGTAGTATATCTTTAGATCAGGTATGGTTGTACCTCCTGAGCAGCTTATTTTTACACGGGATAGTTTTGGATATCTGAGGCCTTTTCCTCTTCCAAATAAATTTGGAGATTATTTTTTCTATGTCTGCAAAGAATGAAGTTGGTATTTTTATTTGAATTGCATTGAATTTATATATAACTTTTGGAAATATTGCCATTATCGTGATATTAATTATACTAATCCAGGAACATGGGAGATCTTTACATCTTTTCACATCTTCCTTGATTTCCTTCTTGAACATATTTATGTTTCCATTATACAAATCTTTCACATACTAGGTTAGTGTTATTGCAAGGTATTTGATTTTTTAAAAATATTTTATTTATTCATCTTCAAGGAGAGAGAAATTGAGAGAGAGAGAGAGAGAGAGAGAGAGAGAGAGAGAGAGAGAGAGAGCACACCAGGGCCACCACCTGTGGGTCTGGCCTACCTGGGTCCTGGGGAACCGAACCCAGGGCCCTAGGCACTGGAGGCAAGTGCCCCAACCGCTGAGCTATCTCCCCAGCCCGGTATTTGATTTTTTTGAGCCTATTGAAAATGGACTGATTCACTGACTTCTTTTTCCGTATACCTGTCATTTGCATACAGGAAGGCTACTGATTTTGTGTATTAATTTTGTATTCTGCCACTTTGCTGAAGGAATTTATCAGCTTCAGTAATTTAATGGTACTTTCCTTTGGGTCTGCTATGTATAGTATCATGTCATTTGCAAAAAAGGATACTTTTTCGCTTCTTTCTTTCAAATTTGCATCCCTTTTATGTCTTTATCCTATCTTATTGCTTGGTTAGAACTTCAAGCACTGTGTTGAAGATCAGTGGTGAGAGTGGACACCCCTGTCTTGTTCCCCATTTTAGTGGGAATTCCTTAAGTCTTTCCCCATTGAGTACAATTTAGACTTTAGTCTTTTTGTATATGAACTTTATTATGTTGAGGTACAAGCCCCCTAAGCCAATTTTCTCCAGTGTTTTGATCATGAAGTGATATTGGATTTTGTCAAAGTCCTTTTCTGCATCAATTGAGATGACAATATGGTTCTTGTGTTTGAGTTTATTAATGTGATGGATTATGTTAATCGATTTCCATGTGTTGAATCAACCCTGCATCCCTGGGATGAAGCCTACCTGGTCAAGGTGGATAATGCTTTTGATGTGTTGTTGGATTTGGTGAGGATTTTGTTCAAAATTTTTATATCTAAATTCATCAGGGATTGTTATATCTTGTTATATCTTTGTCTTTGGTTTTTGGTTTTATGGTAACGGTAGCTTTGTGGAAGTAGTTTGGAAGCATTCCATGCTCTCCGATTTCCTGGAAGAGCTTCTGAAAGAGTGGCTTCTTTTCTGTGATGAATGTTTGGTAGAATTCAGCTGATAATCCATCAGGTCCTAGACTTTTCCTTTTTAGGAATGATTACATTTTTAATCTTGGTGGATGTGATAGGTTTATTTAGGAGTGTTATCTATTCTGGATTAAACTTTGGTAAGTGGTAGGTGTCCAGGAATTCATCCATTTCTTACAGGTTCTCCATAATTTTGGAGTAGAGGTTTTGGAAGTATGTCCTAATGGTTATTCCAATTTCTTTGGTGTCTGTTGTGATCTGCTCTTTTCATTTCTGATTTTGTTGATTTGGGACTTCTCTTTTTTTATTATTGGTTAGATTGGCCAGGGGTTTGCCAATCCTGTTTATTTTTTCAAAGAACTAGCTCTTTGTTTCATGGACTTTTAAAAAATCGTTTCCTTAGTTTCCAATTCAATGATCTCCACTCCGATCTTATTATTTATTTTCATCTTGAGCTCAATTGTTCTAATTTTCAAAAGGCCTTTAGGTTGTCAGTTAGGTTATTAATTTGAGATCTCTCTTTCTTAGTTATGCAGGCACTTAGTGCTATAAATTTTCCCCTTAGGACTGCCTTCATTGTGTCCCATAAATTTGATCACATTGTATTTTTGTTATCATTTAGATCAAGAAAATTTTCTTTTTCTTTTTTCAATTTTTTGAACTACCCATTCATTGTTTAGTAGTGTATTGTTCAGTCTCCAATAGTTGGTGTAGTTTCTGTTTTTTTCTCCCATTGTTAATTTCCAGCTTTAATGCATTGTGGTATTTTGTTTGTTTGTTTGTTTCTTTGTTTTTGGAGGCAGGATCTAGCTCTAGCCCTCACTGACCTGGAATTCACTATGGAGTCTCAGGCTGCCTCAAACTCATGGCAGTGCTCCTTCCTCTGTCTTTCAAGAACTGGACTTAAAGGCACATGGCACCATGCTCAGTTGTTTCATGAATTTTTAATTGTTTTCTTTATTTCAAGTTCAATGATTGCAGCTTGGATCTTCATAATTTATTTCCACATGGTGCTTTTAGAATTGGACTCTTCTTGTTTTTGTAATGTGTGCAGATGAGTGGTTAAGTTATTGAGATCTATTTTTGTAATGTAGGCATTTTCCTTTATAAACTTCTCTCTTACTGCTGCCTTCATTGTGCCCCATAAGTTTTGTTATTTTATACTTTCATTGTCATTCAGATCTATATATTTGTTGATTTTTTAGAAAATATTTCAATATCTCATTTATTGTTTACTAATAAGTTTTGCAGTCTTCAGGAGTTGGTGTGTTTTCTATTGTTACTGTTGTTGTTGCTTTCTAGCTTTACTGAATTCTAACTGTATGTAATGCAGCATTATGTAATTTTTATGAATTTGTAGAGATATGTCTTATGCCTTTGTATATGATCTATTTTGGAAAAGATTCCATGAGCTGCTGAGAAGAATGTATTCTATAGAATTAGGGTGGAGTAGTCTGTAGATGTCTTTTGAGCTATGGTGTTATTCATCTCTAATATTTCTGCTTTAATGTGTTATTTTTTGAAAGTGCAGATGATGGAGTGGATGTGGGATATAATCAATGAAAAGAACTCAGGTCAAGAATAACGGGATTCAGGCTTGAGAAATGTTCAGTCGAGAGGAAAGAAATTTGGCACAAGAAGAGAGAAAAAGTGGAGTAGGTTTTACAAGAAGTTGAAATTTCTGGTTTAGGTGTGTTAAGACACTCCATTTATGAGGACTGTCCAATGAGTGGATAGATGTATTGTGCCTGAAAGGAAAGGAAATATTAGGGCATGACCTAGAAACATAAGTTATAAACATAAGTGTACTAACATTATAATCCACTGTCTCACTGCACTAATGCAACCTGAAACTTCTCTCTGTTTTCTGTATGATCTACATAACTGAGTTATTTCAGTCACTAAAGAAGGTCAGTTTGGGCCTCTGTTACCTTAAGAGTCTATGTGGTTGAAAGTATAAATTGATTTTGCTGCAGTTGACTAAGCTGAGTAAAGTTGATATGACACTGCTGCCCTAATAATAACTGTATTAATTATTATAGAAAATTCCAAAAATTGATTCAACTAGTTGTTTTGTTGGTTTTATTTTATTCATTTTTCATTATTTTAGAATCAAGCATAGCCTACGGTTTTTGTATTATTCATTATGGAGAAATAATTTCTCAAATGCAAAAAGTAATTTTAAATTTATTTTAAATATCATTACTTGCATAATTATGAGTTTTTGACTTAATAATTCAACATTAGTGTCCGAATAACTAAATACTTTGATCTTCTCCAGGCTGCAACAACAATCTAAATCAAGCTGCTGGTGTGGGAATGTCTTTTTGTGCCTTTCACATTGGTTCCTGAAGCCAAAGCCACTTTATGGTTATAGTAGGCACCAGAATATGTGCTTTGCATACATTCCCTCATTTTCCCCTCAAATAGTTAAGTTTGATCATCAGTTTAGGTTAACTGTGTAAATGGCATGTGACAGGCAGCACAGCAGAGCTGTAGGTCATCATTAGGGTAGAAAATCAAGTGGAAAAAGATTAAGGAGAAAACCAAAGTAATCTCATTCATATGGGCAAGCTTTGAACAGGTGGTGCAGCTGCTTTAGGGCATCTGGAAACAGGATGGAAAGTGGCAGGTCAGCCACTCCTCTACTTTCTCATTCTTTCAGCTCATGATCTCTTAGCACTTAAAAGTCGCTTCCTCCTCACCTATTGTCAACAGCTCACAGCTCATTGTTTTGTGAATTTCTTGGGGGACAAGTGATCTCTCCAGAAGGGGGCACTGACAGTGTCTCAGAAGCAGATCGGGATTTTGGAGCACTCACTGAGATTTCCAGGTCCTCATGTCCCATAAAAATAAATTGGACCAGGAACACATGGTTGGTTGTAGAAATATAAACAGTTATTAAGAAAGAAAATAAATAGGTACCTGGAGAGGTGCTCAGTGGGTAAAGTGCAAGCGTAAGGACCTGCAAGCATAAGGACCTGAGTTTGGATCCCCAGCACCCACATAAATGCTGGGCAAAGAGGCATCTCAGCTCTGTGGAGCGGAGACAGCAAAATCCCTAGGGCCTGCTGTCTTGTTTGTCTAACCAAATTAATGAGCTCTAGGTTAAGTGAGAGACAGTCTAAAAACAACACGGTGTAGGAAGAATGACTAAGGAAGATACCATTGTCAACCTGTGGCCTTCATGTGCACCCATATACTTAGAGAAACACACATACATTCTGAGCTTTTATGTGTTACTTTACATAGCTTACATAGCACTTGCCCTCTTGGGGAGATCTTGTGGGCTTTTGTATGTGCAGGTTCTGTCCTTTACATGAAACTTTGATGGGGATGGAATTCTAATCTTTTTGCCAACTGACATTTTCTTTTTTAAAAAAAAAATTATTTGTGTGAGTGTGTGTCTGTGTGTCTGTGTGTCTGTGTATCTGTGTTGTTACTGCAAACCAGTACCTGCCTGGCTTTACATGAAGATCGGGGGAATTGAACTCTGCCCAAGAAGACTGCAAACAAGCTCCTTTTAAACACTGAGCCATCTCCCAGCTCCCACAACTGACTTTTTCCATATATTAATCTTGACTTCTCTTTCTTTAGGCCTTATTTATCTGCTACAACTCTCCCATGACTACTGTAGCTCCAGAAGTATTTTGGGGGAGCTGAAAGTGATTTTTAAAAAACCCAGTCTGCTGTAACTCCTTAAATGCTAATGAGGGATACAATACCTGTCCAGGAGACATCACAGAACTCTTTTCCTGTTATTGGCTGTACAGAAGGCTTTGGATTTCCCTCAGAAAGAGTTGACTGGAATCCCTGAAACATAGGGAATTTACTTTGAAATTGTCACATATCCAAGAATACACAAATTTTATAAGATTAATACCAGATGTTGTAGCACACACCATTAATCCCAGCATTCAGGAGATAGAGGTAGGAGAATTGCCATAGGATTGAGGCCACCATGAGACTTGAATCATCCTGTGTCAGCTTGTAGTCAGCCTGGACTAGAGTGAGACCCAACCTCAGAATAAAAAAATTCATGGCCAAAATTGTCCCAGGTCCATCGTTATGAACTCGCTTTGGAGGTGTGATCCCTTAAATTGTTGGAGGAGTAATCCCTTGGTATGTATGTATGTATGTATGTATGTATTATGTATGTGTATATTCTTATATATATAATACACATATATATTATACACATATATATTCTTGATATAGTTGTATATCAAGAATGTAGAAAATATAAAAAAAATTTTAAGGAATCCATTGGCAAAATAGATTAAGAGGATCCTAGTGTGAGGTTGTCACTAAATCAAGATAGTGACCTTACCTTGTATCATATAGTTAGGGTGGCTGTGACTGTCCTCCTTGGAATGTCAGTACCTTCACTCCAGTTTAACAGGGAACCTTTAAAGTCTTAATCATTGTCCCTTTTTAAAGTCTTGTCCAGTTCTTCATGCTCTGCATCATTACCAATCATTGTATCATTTGGCTACGCTTTCCTGGTGAGTGTATAAGACCATGTAAATGGCCAAAAATGAGACATTTTCCTTTTTGGCTGTTACTGCCAATTGAGATTCTTCAGTGGTTATTCTTAGAGTCTTAGAAGGAGCCCCACAATTTTTTAAGCTTATTCTCTACCAGGTACACCATCTGCTGTCCATGTGGTTTCCCTTGGGGGCATTGAGGCCATTTTGCTATGTGCTGAGCATCATCTTGTAGAATGCATATTGAGGACAATCCGACCTCTCAGGTCTCCATGACCTCCCTGATAAAGTAGTAGATGACTCCCCTTGCATCTAGATGGTATGAGGGCAAGGATCCTTCCACAAGTTGCTTGTGATTGTATATTTTGTCCCAGTAATTAGAAAGACACCACAAATTAACAGGCTGTTTAAATTGTGTTTCTCCCTTGTGCCATATTTCAATTATTTATATAAATTCAATGTTCATGACTTTCACTTGGACACAGAGTTGGATTTGGTGGATCTTTTGATTTGTTCACCTTACAAAACCACACAGATTAAATCTCCCCTCTTTATCCTTTGTCATTTCTGTCTCTTTAATTGACATGTTGTACCAATTGACCAAGTTTAGACTATGGGTACTGCTGTAGCTGGAACTTTTTTTCCTTCAAACTCCTTTTATACAATGAAGTAAAAGGAATTTGGACTAATTTGACAACATTAATTTATATGAGAACTTACTTATAAGCCATTTAAGTATCGTGTAGACAATTTAAAGACAAGCACATGTAGACAATGTATGCATACACATAACTGTATATGAAAACAAACTTTAAAATACCAAAGATTTTATAACTTTTAAATACCAAAGATTTTATAACTTTTGTTAGTTTTATGTTAAATTGTTGATTGGACCTTTTTATAGCAATAAGTAATTAAAATAATCATAGATATGACTCAATATAACTAAAGTAGAAGGTGTTTAATTTTAAAGACACAGAGACTAAGTCAACCATTGATGAGGCTTGATCGGGTTAGTCAGGCACAAGTAATACGGGTTTGAAAAAACTACATTTTTGTCATGTTAAATGACATTAAAACCTTGGAAAAATCTGGGGGTTTTTTTGAAAGAGGAAAGCACAGTAGACAGGCAATAGTTTTTATACCTCAATGACACAACTCTAAGTTAAAATTCATCTTAAAAATGTAAGAACATGACGGTTACAGGGGAAATGAACTACTCTCTGATTAGATTTCAGGTCTGCTTAAATTCCTGCCTGCCACCGAAAACCTATGGCTGGGAGGCAGAGCAAGATGGCGAATGAGTAGCAGCTCGCCAGGACTCTCTCTGTAAAAGTTTGATCTTCCATCTGGGATCCAAACCCCGGACCCCAGCAGGACCTGAACCCAACCCCACCCTCTCCCCAGCTCTTGCACCATCCCAGAGAGGGTTCCCCAGTGGCTCTCCTTGGGCAAATGGACCTAGCTTGGTTCCAGAAGCCCACTCGGGACCGCAGCTGCCAGGTGGGGCCAGGCCTCAGGCAAATACCTGGGAACCTCTGCCAGTGCTGGGAGGGAAGAGGCCCTGCCAGGAGGGCACAGACGGCTTTGGCAGACACCAGGGACCACACGCCACTACCAGGAGGGCACAGGCTGGTCCAAGTGGGTAGCAGAGGTCAGCTTCTTCCCAGGTCAAAACATTTATAAAGTCTGGGAAGGGGCCCTGAGGGGCTGCACACATATCGGATGGGCTCTGAAAATAAGTGGGGGAGGGGAAGATCGGAGGAAACTGGAGGGAAGGGAGCTGTGTGTGGAAGCAGGTTGACCCATCATGAAATCAGCCAAGGGGAGATGAGAGGTGCTGCCCCTAGTGGTAGACCTGCTTGTTGCAGGCTGGTGAACATTCACTGAACTCTCATATTTTAAAATTTTTTTCTCTTTTCTTTGCTGAAATCAGGTGGGAAAACACTGGGCTCTATAGTTTGGGGCGCTGGGGGTGTTTCTATTGCAGCATACGAATTGGGGACAGGGGCCTATGTGATGGCTCTAAGACTAAAAAGTCACATACAGAGGGATCCAGACAGGTCAAGATCTAAGCCTCTCTGGGGACAGAATACCCTAACAGGAAAGACCTCAGTCTAGGATCAAACCCAGTAATGAGAATATAGGAAGAATGTTGACAAAAACTATATGTGGAACATAAAGACTAGCCCTCTGATTTTGTAGAAAGTGTTACTTCTCTTTTGGAATAAGCCCACCCACAGTCCTTCCATCCTTCTTCAAAAAGGTAGAGGAGATTCTACTGAGCTTTCTTAATGAAAATGATTCAAATGAGAAGAGATGCTGAGCAAAAATTCCTAGGTTGATGCTTATGGTCAAAAATAGAGGTTTGATGGCTAAGGTGCTTGCATGCAAGCCTAATGGCACAGGTTCAATTCCCCAGTACCCATGGAAAGCCAGATGCACAAAATGGCCCATGCATCTGCAGTTCATTTGAAGTGGCTGGAGACCCTGGAACTACCATTCTCTTTGTCTCACTTATCTCTCTCTCTCTCTACTTGCAAATAAATAAATAAAATATTTTTTAAAATAAGATGCTTGAACTGGGTGGAAAGTCACAAGAATGGTAGTGATGGAAACGCTAATGGTTTCTTTAAAGATGATGGAGACTCTTGAAGGACCTAAATCACTGGTTTAAAGGGCTCTCGATAAAATAACTTTCATTCTCTGCGAAAGAAGCCAGTAAACAAAATATTGATTTTTATTCTTGATATCAATATTTGAGACTATGAAATTTATTAAGGAACGAGAAACACTCGTTAGTAACACTCATAACAGAGAAACTAGCTGAATTTTTTTTAACTTACAGTTTAACTCTCATCCAAGAAGCTAAGCAGCACAGAATGTTATGATGCCCACTGGCCAATTCTTGATAAGACAAAGATAAAAACAAAGCTAAAGCCAAATACTGAGAGCCAACTCGTTGGAGATGTTCCATGTACCTTTTATGAATATGAGGTAATTTAAGGTAATGTTAGACAGAATAAGCATTTCTAGTAAGACTATTAACTATGATACAATAAATCTCTCTCATATTAGAGTTCACCAAATTACGCTATTCATAGTGTCTGATCTCTGGAAGTTGGAAGGATAAGTGCCCTTTGACCACTGGATCAAGTATAATTAACCTTTTCAATTTTACAGATAAAAGCCTATTAAAGAGCATACACCAAACAGTCTGTGGCTAACAGGATGTATGTTTTATTGCTCACTGAAGCATCATATTGGAACCTGAACAGCTTGAGCTGTATGGCAGACACAAATGTTAAAGGAAAGTTATCTTCTCCCTGTCAAAGGAACAAAATTCATACTTTCACTTCTGGCCCTGGGTGGAGAAATACCATCCAATGTACTTCCCCCAAAGGAATTTATCAGGTGTACTGATAATTAGACCTAATAGGTGATCGATAAAGTCCTTAATTAGAGAAAAATGTAAGCTTGGGATACAGACACTCAACTTCCCCTCACAGTACAAGATCCCCTTCCTCCAGCTAAGATGCCTTATAACTCCCACCATTCCCTTATGGAGTTGTCTCAAGCAACTTTCATCTTGTTCAAGTCCCCATCAATCTCAAATAGCATTAAATAAATATTGTGACTATAGGAAACAGTTGGTTTCAGCATCCTCTATTCTCAAGCATGAACTTCTAGTCATAGACTTGACCATGTAGTTCATAGGCTTTGGGAACTGGTTTTTGTGAGGCATGAGGAAGAGTTTATAACTTTGGGCTAGAAAAGTCTGAGAATGCTAGAAGCAGAGCTAAGGAGACACTTTGGAGGCAGCCTACAACATCAGAATGCTGAGAGAAACACAGACAATGGAGGTCGAATTAGTGAGGTTTCAGAAAAGAAGAGGAGTCTATTGGTAACTGTCCCAGGTACAGTTCATGTGCAAAGAATCTGGCTGCATTCTGCCTGTGTCCTGAGACCTTTAGCAAGGTTGAATTCTAAAGTAATTGTGAAAGAGATAGCAAGGTAAAATGCTTTTGAGTCTGAGGATGGTTGTTGCTCACTGCTGTTATCCAAGTCTACAGCAGGGCAGTAACAAGAAAAAAAAGATGTGAAAGCCATGCCATTTTGGTGAGGAAAGAAGCAAGTTTGAATTTCTCATAGCAAGTATACTGGTGCTAAGAAAGCCTCTATAATTATCAAAGAGATTAGCACCACCAAAGAGAAACTTACTGCTCTGCACTGGGGCAATAGGAAAGGTGCCAAGAGGTCAAGAATCAACCCATGGAAAGCTTCAACATGTGAGAATGGAAATTCTTTTGAAAAAAAGACAAGGGTTGAAGGCACAATACTGAATGAGTTCCCTTCTGGAAAGCAGCTTCCTAGGGAAGCCTTTCACAAGGGTCAGACACTGAGGCAGCTATGAGGGAATTCAGGCCAGACCCCATCCCATGTTTCACTTCCGACAGCAGAACTTGGTGGCATTGTCCAAATGGTGCCGGTTTAACAGGCATGAGGAATGCAAGACTAGGGTGTTCATGGCCTCTTGTCATGCAGTTTCAGTGAGTGGCTTAGGCCAGTCAATGTAAATCAGGGTCACATTCTAGAAAAGAAGTGGTAAAGCCTACATTGCAGTAGAGACCCTGGCACGTTGGAGATGTCAGGACCATGGACTGTCAGGCAACACTGTGGGATTGGAGAAGAACCAACCCAAGAGGGAAGCTATGAGGGCAATAATAGCAGAGTGGAAGCCCATACTACACAAACCCTGTGGATCCTGGACAATTACACGTCCCAGACACCAGACATTGAGCTGCAGGTGTTAGTGTTTGTCCTGCTGGGTTTTGGTCCTCCTTTGATCCAGTCCTTCCTTACTATGCCCCCATTCCACCCTTCTAAAATGGGGATGTTTCCATCATTCCATTCTTTGTTGAAAATATGTAATTTGTTTTTGCATTTACAGAGTGTGATAATTAAGAGATTGCCTTGAGTCTCCGAAGAGACTGGATTTTTGAGCAGTATTGAGACTTATACCAATCAACTTTTCATTGCTAGGATAAAATATCAAACAAAAATCAGTTTAAGGGGCTGGAGAGATGGCTCAGCAGTTAAGGCGCTTGGCTACAGAGCCTGATGACTCACATTTGATTTCCAGTGCCTACGTAAAGCCAGATGCACAAAGTGGTGTATGCATCTGAAGTTCGTTTGCAGTGGCTAAAGGCCCTGGTGCACCCATTCCCTCTGCTTCTTATCTACCTCTCTCTGCTTCAAATAAATAAATAAAAATATTTAAATAAAAAGAGCTAAGTCTGCTTTATTGATGAGATCTTAAGTGTCTCTGAACTTCTGCTTTGGATTATGTTGTGTATCTTTGATGTCTGTCTCCATTGTCCTTTCATAGGTTATCCAACTTGCTGCAGCGATAGGTCTCTTGTTTATATCACCACTTTCTCATAGGTTTCATTTGGGCCCTATATGATAGGCCAGGGGTGGTTTGTCTCCTGCCTGGATGTCAGCTGTCTTCCAATGTTTTGTAACTGAGTAGAAGAGGGGGTGGAAAGATTGTAAGAGCTGTGGTGAGGAAGAATATCCAGATTTATTGCCCCCCTCAACAATAACACACAGAAGACAAAAAATGCTACTACATCTTGTGTTATTCATAACCTCCTACCCCATGAACTGATCCAGTACACCCACCAAGGAGGTCCCCCAGTGGGTTGGGGACAGGGAGGAAGGCAATTGGGTCCCACCACAAGATTTATTCATACAATGTATGTAATTATTGACAATAAAGATGTTAAAAATCAGTTTAAGAGAGAAAGGGTTTATTTCAGCTTATAGTGGCAGGTCACAGTCCATCATGGCAACAATCACGTGGCATTCGGAGCCAGTAACATTCAGTCCAACAGTGAAGAAGCCCATCAAACTGGTGAATTCTGCTGCTCAGCTCACCCTAACCTATAAGTCAGGACACCAGCCCATGGAATGTGCTACCCACAGTTGAGGTGGGTCTTTCCACTTTAATTAACTTAATCAAGAAAAGCCCTCACAAACTTACACAGAGGTTAACCTAGTTCAATAATTCTTTACAGGTGATTCTAGGTCCTTTTAAGTTGACAACCAGTTAAACCATCTCAGGACTGTTAAAGACTATGGGCCTTTTGAAGTTGTGCTGAATGCATTTTGCATCATAAAATAGCGATGAGCTATGTCGGCCAGAAGTGAACAGCCAGAGAAGAGGAACTGTGGATCATGTCCCTGGAGAAGCTCCAGCCTCTAGGGACAGCCTCCAGGCCAGGGGTGGGGGATGCCGGAATACTGGCTGCTGCCAAGGGCTGAGGTGTCCTGGAACCTGGTCTTCCAGAAGCTGCAAGAGCTGCTATCCAGGGCTGCCGCTACCTGAGACCTGCGACAGAACTGTGACACTAGAGGGCGCCACCTGCCGCTGCTGCCTTGCAGCTGTCAAAGGCTGAGGGACAAAGATGCTGCCAAAACAGCTTCTCCTCAGGCACCTAGGTTCCTTCGTGCACAGTAAAAGGGCCCCAGACAGCTGATGGGTAGGTAATCTGATCTACAGCCTGGAAGGCTGGGAACCAGTAGCTTGGGTCCAAGGTGCTAGAAGCCTCAAAGCCGGTGGAGGCCGTGGGTGTAGCCTCAGGTGGAGGCCCCAGACCCAGAAGCCCCTGTACAAACTCATGGTCAGAGGGGGAAGAACCTGGAGTCTTATGTCCACGGGTGATACCAGCAGCAAGACTTCATGTAGCTGGTGTGAATGTGTGTGCACACCTGTGATCCCAGGGATTGGGAGATACAAGAAGGAGGACCAAGAGTTCACGATCATCTTCAGCCAAAACGACAACAAAACCAAACAAGAGAGACTGTTCCCATGGAGCCTCAAGAGGAGCTGCAATGTCCCTGATATTCCCTCTTCTTCCTCTTCACTCCATTCTTGCCTCCGGCCAATTGGGAGGTGCTGTCCAGGCTCTCAGAGGAGCTCCATTCACCAACCCACATGCCTGTCTTCTGGAGTCCTTCAGCCCCTCATGTAGCCATCACGGGTGGCTTCTGGTGTTTTCTATGTGTCACACAGTGGTGCTCTAATAATGTGTGCGGGTGACCCTCTTGTTCACAGCCTCCGTCTTCAGTGAGCATCAGAAACTGCACCTTTCATCCAATGCAGTGGGTATGAGAGGGCCTGTATTTCCAACTTCTTCCACGTGGTGCTGTGATCTGCAATTCTCTCACAAAATGGGATTTCTTGCTGACCCTGTCTTCATTTTTATTCATGGTGCTTACTCCTCAGTGTCCCCTCTACCCATTCCCACCAAAGAGAGGGGCAGTCATTAAAAAAAAATGGAATCCTTCTAGCCTATACCTACACCACTCCTATAAGGTGAGAGAATCTGAAGAAAATATTGAGCACCTCATGCACAAACTTTGTAGCTACATTTGGGTTTGTTGACTGTTCACTGGAGAAGTCTGTGGGAAAGGTTCAAGTTAAACCCTCAACTTCAGAAGTCACCTGAGCTTAACATCGACTTGACCACTTGAAAATGAGCAGGAGGAATATAGTTAATTCAGTGGAGACACCTTTCTGCCAAAGAAGATGGTACTGAAAGAATCAGTAACCTCACACTCAAGTGCCTCATTATGGTGGTTTGAATGTAAATGTATGTTCCCATAGCCTCAGAGATTTTTCATGAAGACTGAGCTTACTACTTAAGTCTTCAGAAGGCAGATCCCTGCTAAGAAAGAGGTGGGTGCCTGGGGGCAGAACGTCAGTCTAGCCCTGCTAGGTTGTTGTTGCGGGCAGCTTTCTAGTTGATGCGCAGAAAGAACCCAAGCAAAGGCGGCTTGTGGAGGAATGGGTTTATTAGGCTTACGGACTCGAGGGGAGACTCCATCCTGGCAGGGAAAACGATGGCATGAGCAGAGGGGTGGACATCACCTCTGCCACAGCACTGCAAACAGCGGCAGGAAGGTGTGCCAAACTCTGGCAAGGGGAAGCTGGCTTATAACCCCATAAGCCTACCCCTGACAACACAGCTCCATTGAGGTTGTAAAACCCAAACTGCCATCAGCTGAGGACCGATCAATCAGAACATATTCATTTGTTTGTGGGGGACACCTGGATCAAACCATAACAGTTGTAATCAGCCAGTTTGAGCTCTGGCTGTCATGGTTGCTGGCTATTTTTTGTTTGTTTGTTTTGTTTTGTTTTTCTCTCTGTGTCTCTGCATGAGCCAGCTCCTTCTACCAAGATGGAACTTCTCCTGTAATTCCTAAGCCAGAAATAAATCCTTTCTTCCCATAAGATAAGTTGTTTCTGGCCAGAGGTTTGTCCCAGCAATGAGAAGGTAACTGCGATGCTCACTTTATTTTTTTTAAACAATAATTACCTCCAAAACTGAAAGGCTCAACTTTTCAGAATTTGTCACACTTGCATTATAAAATTTTGACAGCATACCTGAAAATTTAAACACCAAATTCATATCAGTCACTAAACAATAATATTGAAATATTTACCACAACATAGCATCCACAGTTTTCTTTATAGCTTCCTTGCAGTCCCTGGCAGGCTTACAGCATTGTGGCACTGTCTGCCTACTGGCCTCACCTTAGCTTCTAATATTCTAAAGGTGCAAAATTCTTACTCACATGATAAAATATGCAAATGCCATTTCATTGATGCCAGTTATGCGATAACTAAACCATATCACATAAATTCATCTCCTCTGCATCATATCTCTCGAAGTTCTATATGACAGAGTTTGGTTGGAATAAAGACAAAACTGTTGCATTTTTAACAAATGTTTTGTGCCATATAACCTAGAAAAGTGGTATGGTCACACATCTCTGCCCAGCAAGCTGGATAAGAAGCACCTCCAGAGGGAGGACAAAGGACAGCAAGCAATATGCACTTGATACTACATGAGTGCAGGATTATTGTACACATTTTAAAGGCTCCTGTAATTATGCATTTTGGAAAATAGGTATATTTTATGTGAAATACCCAAGAGCACATCTATAGACAATAGTATTACAAGAACTGATTAAAGCAGTGGGTATCATCTCAGAACACAAGTCCCGTGCACAGAGAACATTGAGCTTATTATCTTTAAATAAGTTTCCATTGAGCTCTAAGTGCCAAGATTATTAAATCTTTCCTCCCTTACACACAGACATGGAGTTTACATGTGTTATGTACCTCCAAGAGTCAATAGGCAGCCTCTCATCCCAAGTCCTAGTTTATTAGTCTTTTCTAATCACAGCCAAGATTCTCATGGTCTTGGCTGGAATTGTCCTTATGTCCAGAGCTCTACTGATTCCTGCTGGGAAATAGGAGTTTTCAGAAAGGCTGAGAGGCCCTGTGTCAAGCATGGAGTCTTCCCCTACCAACATGCAGTCTTCCTCATGAAAACTTTCCACCCACTCAAATGTGGTTTGTAAAAACCAGTACCAGAGAAGCACCCACTATTGCCCACCATCCTCCCTCTTCCTCATCAGCAGGAAGAGCTCCCTCAATTTCTGTTTTTCTCTCTTCTATTTACTCTCTACTTATATAATTTTTGACACCTAGCATCATCTCAATTCCAACATCAAGCAACAATTATACAGAGTATTGCTAGACTTGCAGCATAGGTCTGGTGCTTTTTGTTATATTTATTCATTTAGTTTGTGAGAAAGTTCTGTCATCCTCATTTCACAGTTGAAAGTCGAGGCAAAAAAAAATGACTTTGTCCAAGGTTAATTCTCTGCAATACTAGCCAATAGCTACTTTGGTATTTGGGTAAATATAAGAAGAGTCACTGACCACAGAGGCTTCAGGTTTCAATGCCACCCTGTTAGCAACTACAGCAGTAGAATCTCTCCCTAAGTGTGAAAATAAAAAGATAGGGGATACATGTGATTCAGTTCTTTTCCATTAGGACTTTTAAATTATAAATTAGATTCAGCCTTTTAAATACCATTTGGAAAACCTTACAAAATTGGAATTTTTGTGATAATGTTAAAGTTGGCTTATATATTCAATAATACTATCAGGTGTGAACCATTTAACTTGATTACTCAGACAAAAGAAATATTCAACTTTCTAAGTTTATTTTTCACTTTCATCTGTATGTTGTGCAGGTGTATTGCTATCCTCTGTTGAGTTCTATCAATATCAATTTGTAGTTTTTTTATTTTTATATTTCCCAAGGGATCCATTTTAAACGTTTTTATTGGCTTAAAATTACATATATTAACACAACAATATGAACCGTATCATAGGTTCTTAGATAAAGCCATTGAATCCATGATGACATTCCCTCTTAGGCATTAATTGTTCTCACCCCCCATGACTCTTACATTCTTTCTGCCCCCTCTTCCGCAAATTTCCCTGAGATCCATTTTTTAATTGTTGATATTTTTATTATCCATAATTACATCCATTGTATGAGAAAACATGTTGGTACACTCATTTCCCTCCTCCTTTTCCCCAAACCATTGGGGGCTCTCCTCAATGGGTATACTGGATCATTCCATGGGGTAGGGAGTTATGAATAGCACAAGAGTTAGCCAGGTCCCCCCCAACACACACACTTTGTGTGTTGTTACGGAGGGGGGGGGGGCAATGTCTCTGGATATTCTCCCCGACCATGGTTCTTACAATCTTTCCACTCCCTCTTCCGCTCAGTTCCCTGAGTCATGGTGGGTGAGTTTAAGTCTGCTTTATTGTTGAGATCTTAAATGTCTCTGGGTTTCCGCTTTGGGTTGTGTTGGGCATTGGTGTCTGTCTCATTGACTTATCCTGGGTTATCTGACTTGCTGTTGTTGATAGGTCTCTTATTTATCACATCACTTCCTCATAGGTTTGTAAACCTTGGCTTGAGTCATAATTGCCTTTTTCTTTACCACAGTGGTCAGCAGGGAAGGTTTGGGACAAAGCAGGGGAGATGGAGAAGGTTTTATTAAAAAGTATCCTTTTATTAAGCTGCAACCCTTCAGTTTACTTTTTAAAATATTTTTTATTTATTTATTTGCAAGGAGAGAGAGAAAGAGAATGGGAGTGCTAGTTTAGTATACTTAAAAAAATATTTTACATGACAAAATATCTAAAAAAGAAAAAGTCTAGTTACATAACAAAGTCCAATGGTGTCCTGTGGCTATTTCTTCCAAATCAACACATTCTCTCTGGAGGAAGGCTCTTGAAGACTTGGAAACCACAAGAAATTTACAAGGTTCAAGAAGTAAATAAAACTCAAGTCTCAGGAAGCTAAAGAGCTTAAAACTGATGAAGAGAGACTTCCCAACTGGTGGAGCTCCCTGCAGTTTCCATGAACTGTGCTGGTGTGGGCTTTCAGTGAAGTGTCTGCCTTTGAGTCATTCATGCTATTGTAAGTAACCCCCCACCCACAGTCCTATTTGTAACCCCAATGAACTCACTGGTTTGCCAAATGGCACTTTGGTGGATCATTACTTTGGTCTGTTGTTGGTGTCCTGTCTGGGGTAAATAGATGATTATTTGTTTCTTCCCCCAAAAGTCACATGACGCATGGTCATCTCAAGGGAAAACGTATAGGTGATTATTCATGTTATCAGGTAAACAAGCTGGACAGATGTCTCAGTCAATACGGAAGACAGCAGACTGAGAACTGGCCATTCATTTAATATGTCTTGATATCAAAATTTCTGTTTATCTAAGTGTCAGCTAGCTCGCTTTCAGAGTTAAATGATATCATTATGTGGTCTCCAATCATTCCTCTCTTTTAATAACAGCTTCATGGATATATAATTCACATTTTATGAAATTCGAAATTCAGTTATCTTTCATTTGTTCACAGATATGTACAATTAGCATATTCATTAGAACATTGTGATCAAGTAGATACCTCTGTACTCATTAGCAGCCGCTCTCCGTTTACGCCCAACCTTCTCAGCTCTAGGTGATCACTAATCTTTTTGTCTCTATCGATTTGTCTGTTCTAAGCATTTCGTACAAGCAGATTCATGCCATAGGTGGGGTTTGTGACTGTCTTCTTCTACTTAGCATGTTTTAATGTTCCACCATGTTGTAGTAGTTAGCAGTATCACTTGCCTTCTTATTTCCACCCAATATTTTCTTAGGTGGATGCAATTCTTTTTCTTTACCTGTTGGGTTGCTGTTGTTTGGGGGCTATTCTTAACAATGCTACTATAAATTTTGTATGCAAGTTCTTGTATTCAATATGTTTTGATTTCTCTTGAGTACATGCCTAGGAATAGGATTGTCTGGTTATATGGATACTCTAAGTTTGCCCTTTTGAACCCTGTCAGAATGATTTCCAAAGCAGTCATACATTCACTCTTAAAAATATTTTAGCAAACACTTATTCACTCATTTAGCAAATATTTACTGAAAATCTTCTATGTCCATTTCAAGTGCTACATATTAGTGATACTATAGTGAGCAAAAATATATATAGTCTCTATCATCAGTGAGGTTAAAACCTAGAAGGGAAGATAAACAAAATCGGAACTTGAGGGATGAAAATAATGATGGGAAAATGCAGATATATAACACTAAGTGATTGAAAGACCTAACTTACTCTGATGTCTGGTAAGACCTCCCTGAGGAAGAAATGTTTATGATGAGATGAAAATCAAAAGGTAATCAAAATTAACAAAGAAAAGGAAAAGTATTTGGTACAAAGGAATATACTCATGTAAGACCCGGAAGGTAAGAAGGAAAACATTCTGTTTGAGGAACCAAGAGAATTTCAACATGGCTGAAAACTGCAAGGTAAATATAAAAATTGTAGCTGTGGAAGCAGATATGTTTCACTAAAGGGTTATTAATAAGGCTATAACAGTATTTGAACAGTATTCTAAAAGAATCCACTTATTTCTACCTGAATAGTGGATTGGGAGGAAGCAAATCTAGAAGTTTGAAAGCAGTACAATGCGTATAGACAAAAATAGCCAACAAATTATGGTAACTTGGACTATGGTAGTGTTGGTAGATCTAAGCCAATGTATGGATTCAAGAAATATTCAGCAAAATCAATGGCACTTGCTGATTGATTGGATATGGAGATCAAGAAAAAGTAAGGGATCAAAATGATTTTTACATTCAGGTGTTTACTAGGTAATAATGAAATTTACTGAACCTGGACCATAGATAATACTTCAAATAAAGATTAAGCTCCTGAGGAAGCTTTGGGTATTGCCTGGTAAGAGGGGCCACAAATAGAATGGGAGGAAGCCTAACCGGAAGAAAAATTGTTCAGGCCTGCAACTCCCTGTCCCAGTCATTGGTTCCTTCCCACACTGAGCTGATGATCAAAGAGACCCAAGAGGTCCGCAAAACAAGACAGGCTCTTGAATACCTGCCCCAGGCCAAAGCTAAGAAGTTATTGCTGAAGAAGCCACAGATTGTTGTCCTACAACACCAAGAAATCCTGCTAGATCCAGAAAGGTAACCACCCCTGGCCTATCATACAGGACCCAAATGAAACCTATGAGAAAGTGGCTAGATAAATAAGAGACCTACCATCACAGCAAGTCAGATATCCCATGAAATGTCAATGGAGACAGACATCAAAAATACCCAACACAACCCAAAGCAGAAGCCCAGAGACACTTAAGATCTCAACAATAAAGCAGACTTAAAACTCACCTACCATAATGAGTTACATTATTTAGTGGGCAAACAATGCGTTGTTATCCCAAATTCCCCAATTCCCCCCTCCCCATCCCTGATCAGTTGTATATCCTCCTCCATGGGCTGTCTGTATTAGTCCTTGTGGCAAGGGATCCTGGATATCCTAGTACTCAGCCCGGTTCTCCTGGCCCAAGTGTGTTGTTACTGAGGGGTGCCATGCCTCTGGACAGTCTCCCCCACCATGGCTCTCACAATCTTTCCACCCCCTCTTCCGCTCAGTTCCCTGAGTCGTGGTGGGTGAGTAATAAGGCTGCTTTAATGTTGCGAGCTTAGGGGTCCTTGTGTTGAAAATCCTTGGTTTCTGTCTCAATGGCCTATCCTGTGTTGATTGAATGACTGTGACACATATCATATCATGAATACTACACCTACGACTAAAAATAGGATCTAATATAGCCCAGGCTGGCCCCAAATTCACTATGTCGCTGATGATTACTTTGAACTCCTGTTCCTCCTACCTTCACCTCTTGAAAGTTGGGATTACCTGTGTATGCATCACACCCAGCTCAGATGCTTCCTATAAAATATATTATGTCCCTGAAATGTTTACAATTAAAAAAAAAACTCACCTACCATGACTCAGGAAACTGAGTGGAAAAGGGGCCATAAAGATTGTAAGAGCCATAGTGGGGGAGAATAGCCACAGACATTGCCCTCCTCAGAAACAACACACAACAGGAAAGAAAAAAGAACTGGCTCTTGTGCAATTCATAACCGCCTACCCCATGGACTGATACAGTATGCCAACTGAGGAGGTTCCCCAGTGAGTTGGGGACAGGGAGGAGGGAAAAGGGGGTACCATCACAAGATTTGCCTACAATGTACCAAATTACTGATAAGAAAGATATTTAATGTAAAAAAAGATAAAAGACCAGTCTTTTATTTCAACATTTGAAAAAGTATACTTGTAGAATTAGCTCTTGGGGGTGATGAAGAGTTGGCTAAATGGTTAAAGGTGCTTTCCTGCAAAGACCAAAGGCTCAGCTTCAATTCCTCAAGGCCCACATGAAGTAGAAAATATGTCTGGAGTTGTTTGCAGGTTCAGGAGGCCCTGGAACACCCATAGTTAGTCTCTCTCATAAATAAATAAAAATATATGTTTTTAAAAATTAGCTCTTAGCCCATATCTGGTTGGATATATTCGAAAGTTCCCACCATTAACTGATAAGTGATTTTTTATTTATTTATTTTTTTTGCTTTACGGTGGCCTGATTTTTGTTATATGACAGACAAAGGTTGTCTCTAAGTGGCCATCTCTGACAAAAAAAAACCTTGGGCACAGAGTTGCTAATAAGTTTCTTTAGGTAGCAACATTTTATAAATTTTTTTTTTTTGGTAACAACATTTTTATATGTAGTGGCCTAACAAATTAAAAAAACCTTTGATGATTATGTGGGGAGAGGATCCTTTAAATTTTGCCTCTAATTTCTTCCAGACTTGTCAATGTCTCTTTTCTCTGGCTGACTTTGCCTTGTATTTTATGACATAATACATCATAGCTGTGCAACTATATCTGGTGTCCTCTGAGTATTGGGAAAAATGGACCCCTTACACATGTATGTTAATTGTTGTTTTTGCCTCCGGGGGCACCATTGGCTGCCTCAGAGGGAAAACAGAGAAGCGGTAGGAGCTGAGCGAGCTGTCTGCTGTCTCAGGGCTGGGGTCCACAGAGCTGGGGGGATGACGCAGGGGGGTTCAGCAAGGCACAGAGGCGAGCAGATGTGTATAGTATATCCACGTGGTTCTTAATTCAATTGGGGGAACTTACATTTATAGGAAAAAAGGGGGTCAGGGGGATGGGGAATAGGGAAGAGAAAAGGAGATTGATTGATGGGGGTGGTGAGTTAGCAGCCTGCACTGGGATAGGTGAGTATGGACAACCTGAGAATACCTCATTTGGGGGCCTGAGTGGCGGGAAATACATGATGCTAGCCACGGTCAGTGGGGATGGGTACAAGGAAGTTTTTCTGATACCCAAAGCCAGTAATGCTGAGATGGAAATGCTGGTTTCTGTGGCTAGCCCATGGGGGTTGGGAGTCAGGGTTGATGGAGCCAGGAAACGCCTACCGAATTATCGGGGTTTCACCTCACTCATACATCCTTAACCCTTTGTTCTCCGTGCCCTCAGTAGCAGTGCCAACAGGCAGTGCCCAACAGTTAATGGTCCGTTTTCAATCTATACTTCAAATAAGACTTGCGTTTACAGGTTTAGCAAGCCAGAGGTACTGAACAAATGTCATTTAGATTTCTTCATCCGGAGTAGAAATTCACAGGCTGTGTAGGCATACTCACTGTATGCCTCAATCTATAGATATAAAAGCCCCAAGATATAGATTAAAAATCTCATATCTTCTAAACAGAATCAGAACCAAGGTCAGCCAAACAAAGAAACTAACGAAAATCAGGACAGAGTTCACATTAGAACACCAGGAAGATTACACCTTCCCATGTACTGGGCGAATCATTCCACTCTGAAATAGACAGGAGGGCAAGACATCCCTTGGGAGCGTGAATACAAAAGAAAGATATCAGTCATAGGATGACTAAAAAATGGGGATCAAAGGGTTAACATATGAAGAGCTTAGTTCTGTGTATTTTCTCTCTTACCTTAATTACTGACAAGATGTCTAATTGTCCAAGGTCACTCATTAATGCTTAGCTATCTCTTGCTAAGATATAGCTTTCAGACTTGTGTGAGGGGAAAAAACATGAACGAGCCTTTTAACAAAATACACTGAAGAGATACTAGAATATTATTACTGGATTGCCTTAATTTAGTAAAAT
Source organism: Zapus hudsonius (assembly GCA_004024765.1). Taxonomy (NCBI): domain Eukaryota; kingdom Metazoa; phylum Chordata; class Mammalia; order Rodentia; family Dipodidae; genus Zapus; species Zapus hudsonius. The sequence continues at coordinate 19,206 of PVHP010006966.1, read as the reverse complement.
ATCAGACCAAAATCAAACCAAGCCTACAAGAGGTACCTTACTTTATGGGATCAGGTAGTTTATAGATGAATCACCTCAGAAGACTGAAAAAAAATGCACAGTCACTGCAGCATAGTTGATAGCTAACCAATAAAAATACCTAATACACAATAGGTTAATGCAGCAAGTCCTGTTTCCAGCAGAGATAACAGTGATTCTCATAAATGGTCACCAAAAGACAAACTTCCCAGCAATTTTAAGAAACAGGTTTGCTGATAAGGCCACAAAGAGCCACAAAGGGCCACAAAGGGCTTCTCTCCGCTGTGGAGGAGGTGATGTCCACTGCTCTGCTCATGCCATCATTATCCCTGCCAGGATGGAGTCTCCTCTTGAGTCCATAAGCCAAATAAACCCATTCCTCTGCAAGCCACTTTTTAAAATATATTTTATTTATTCATTTTCAAGCAGAGAGAGAGAGAGAGAGAGAAAGAGAGAGAGAAAACACCAGGGCCACCACCTTGTGGGTCTGGTTTATGTGGGACCTGGGGAATTGAACCCAGGGCCTTAGGCACTGGAGGCAAGTGCCTTAACCGCTGAGCCATCTCTCCAGCCCTGCAAGCCACTTTTGTTTGGGTTCTTTCTGCACAGCAACTAGAAAGCTGCCTGTAACAGATTTGGTACCAGAGAGTGGGGTCATCTGTTGCTCCTAGAACCCTGATCTTGTGGCTTTGGCCTTTTGGAAGTGATCTGCAGGAGGAATGTGGAGGGACTTGAAATCTCATCCTAAGAGATGTCTTGCAGTGCTGTAAGTACAGCTTGTTGCACCATTCTGGTTAGAGTTAAAAGACCTAAATGAAGTAAGAACTATGGTCTGTGAGATTTGGCTTATAAGGGTGAGAAAGAACTTTGTCAGCACTGTGCCAGAAGCAGTTTGTGTGAGAGGCTTACTGTGTTTTGCCTGCTCGTGTCCTGGGAACCTGTGCAGGGTTGTTTTACATAAAGATGAACTGGTGTGAGTAGATGGAGATGTCACAGAAAGAAAGATATTTGGGCCAAAACTCCTGCCCGTTCACCTGCAATTGTTTGAGAGATGACAACCATTGAGATTGGGCCAGCCGGTCTGCGTTGGAACAATAGGAAGTATGTGGACTCTTTGAAGTAAGGGGTCTGAATGCTCTGTTCCCCACTGGATTAACAAGTTGGAAGCCCACCTGGTTCTGTGGAATATAACAAATGTAAGAAGAGAGGGTCATTGAATTTGCAACACAGTTTTGTTTTTGAAAAATGGCCATCGGCAATGTGAAGCAGGTATGATAGATTGCCTGCATGGAAGCCTGATGGAGCCATGCGGATGAACTTTGGGTTGCAATGTAGACCAATAAGATGCCAGGACTATGGATGGCTGCCAAGGCGAGCTGCAAGCACCAGATGAAGTTTTCCTGAACTGTGAGTAGCTGAGCTGGAGGGGCAGAATCGGATCTCCAGGCATTAGAGATTGATGGTGCCCTGCTTATTTTAAATCGTGTATTGGTTCAATCTGTTTTTGCCATGCCTCCTGTTTTGCAGTGTGAATGTTCGGTGCCATTAAAGGTTTATTTTTTGGTATTATGGCTCAGTAAAAAGCTGTGGGGACTTCAGTGTTGAGCTAAACACATTGTATTTACATCATGTATGATTATTAGTTTGTGGGGGCCAGAGGCAGACAGTCATGGTTTGATCCAGGTGTCACCCACAAACAAATGAATGTGTTCTCAGTGATCGATCCTCATCTGATGGCATTTTGGGTTTTACAACCTCGCTAGAGCTGTATTGTTGGTGGGGTGGGCTTATGGGTTTATAAGCTAGCTTCCCCTTGCCAGTATTTGGCACATCTTTCTTCCACTGTTTGCCAGTGTGGTGGCGGAGGTGATGTCCACCCCTCTGCTCATGCCATCATTTTCCCTGCCAGGATGGAGTCTCCCCTAGAGTCCATAAACCAAATAAACCCATTCCTCCACAAGCCACTTTCGTTTGGGTTCTTTCTGTGCAGCAACTAGAAAGCTGACTGTAACCGAGTGTATCCTCCACTTTGTCATACCTCGGGTCTAAAGGCCTTCTTGTTCAGACCCCTCCCTTGGAGTACACAGTCCATCATTTCTGACCTGGTGACCTGGTACTGATTAAAACATAGGGAAATGATAAACTTCCAGCAGCTCATGAAGGTCCTTTTAAAGTATGCTGACTACAGAGACTACTACCATGGGAACAATGGAGAAGACTGGAATCATCACACTTGGGTTAATGGACTGGTCAACACAGACCAGGAAAAAGGAGGACAAAATAACTGAAAAGCCCATCAGTTCCCAGAGGAACCCTTGAAGATCATCTTTAAAAGAAACACACAGGGTATAAATGAGAGAAAAACATGAGGGGGCTCATCATAAAAATGCTATAATTATTGTAGATGATCAAATTATGTGGGTTATTGTTGTTTCTATTGCTTGGAGGACAAAGGGAAAAGATAAAATATCTAGTAAGACTATTAGCATAACGCAGATCGCGATGTCAGCATATATGAAGTTTGATGCCTGCCAGTCTATACAATATAGACATTTACAAAATCAAAGGCAATTGTAAAATTAAAAAAAAATACCTTTCTGCCCAAAACTGGTCTGTGGCTTATTAGCTCATAACCAACTACCATGTTCCAGCTGGAACCAAATATAATAAACCATTCAATAACAAGGCTAGATGGCTGACTCTTACAGTGCTGCCCCTGGCTTGCAAAAGGTAAAAGAGATTATTTTTATCAAGAGGCATCCCCAAGATAATCATGAGAACTTAAAATAGAATCCCCTTCTACAAGCCAGGGAACCAAAACCCATAGATCAGACACTAGTATGGGTTGAAAACAGCTAGAAGCGATCCAAAAGGAAGGCTCTTTCTTATGATGGTAGCTGATGTGAGCTCAAGAATTTCCTGCTCCAGACACAAGACTAAAGACAAACCTTAAAATTAAAGACAATATAGAAAATTAAATGCTCAAGTAAGATGGGTTTATTACAATTACTTTCTTGTTCCTAGGACAAACACTGAACAAGAAGCAGTCTATTGGAGGAACGGGTTTATTTCAGGGTTACAGAATCCAGGGGAAGCATCATCATGGCAGAAAAAGAAGCCTCACTTCCACAGATCCATACCAAGGAGATGCCACCAACAGACAAGAAACACCAATAACCAGAGCTCAATCTGATTCTTTATATATCTTAGGACTAAACTAAAAAATTTGCCTCCAGGATGCTGGAGACTTAAGGAGGAAGTTTAACCTTAATAAAAAAATCCCTGAGGCTATGAGGGACATATATTCGCATTCAAGCCACCACATACCATCCCTGGCCCCCATAGACTCACAATCAGCTCACAATGCAAATTGTATTCAGTCCAACTCTAAAGGTCCCCATAATATTTATCAACTTCAACATTGTTCAAAGGTCTCAAATCTCACCTGGAATTTTAAGACTATCTCTTAACTGTGAGCCCTGTAAACGCAAAACACTATTTACATACTTCCAACACATAATGGCAGAGTAAACATTTTGATTACAAAATTGCATAACAAGAAGAGACCGGACCAAAGCAAACATCAATAACCAGGAGGTAAACATCAAACATCTGCAGATCAATTCTAACATCCATAACTAGTGATGAAAGTCTCTGGAATCCAATTCTACCTTTTCTGCTGGGATGACAAACCCAGGGAAAATTTCATCCCAAGCCAGCAACAATCCATGTGAGCCATTCTATATTCCTGATATATCCAAAACTTCTTTGATCCTACACTGCAGACCATGGTTCATCTTCACAGCTCCATACATTTGCCTTTCTTGGTCTCCAATGAAGAGATTTTAAAACTATTTCTCATGCTGCATCTCAGCAGTGGCTTCTGGAACCACTTTGTCTTCACACAGTGGCCTTGTGGGGCCTCCATACAGGGATTTCAAACCTGCTTCACTTTGCCACATCTTAGTGGCTCCTGGAACTATGTGCAATTCTTGTCCCACTTCATACATTTTTCATGCTTCCAAAACCAATACCCAGGTAAGAGGCATAGCCAAATTTGTAAATCCTGTGGGGAATAAACCTTGACCTTGAAAGACAGGTTACTTCCTTAAAATTCTTCCTTTTATCATCCTCCTTGAAAAGGAAATTGTATTCTTACTCATTTGAGTTTTCCATGGGTGGATTTCATCCTCATGCAGTGTTATAGTTAAATTTTGTGGTCAACTTCACCTGTTTAGTAATCTTGGATTGGTTTCTGAGGTTGTTCACAGAAATGCAGCTGTCTCTGTAGGGGGAAGGATGTAAGAAAGCTCAGGAGAGCTAGAAAAAAAATATATCCCTTCCTGGGAGGGTAGTGAAGGAAGGAATTTCTAGAGACTCGGGAAGTCAACAAATCTGGGAAAGAGTTGCAAGACCCCCCACCCTAAGGGTATATAAAGAAGAAAGAAATCTCTCTTCTCCCCCTGCCTACCTGCCAGCCTGCATGCAAAGAAAACACTCACAGCTAAGCAACACTCCAACCCTTATGATAAAATTCATACAAACTACAGGAAACAAATATAGATGCCTTCAAAAACTGCCAAATTTAGTGGCTAAAGCAAATATATAGAGATACACAATTTATGCCAAAGATTTTGATGACAAGTATTGACATTGGGCATCATCCAATACAGCACAAGCATTCTTTCTCCTCACAAGGTTGAATAGGAAACTTCTTATAGATTGAGAAGCATACACTGAAGTTGTATTACTAAGTATATTCTAGCTCATATCACACATGTCAACACTGTGCAAAATACATTGATTATTTGGGAAGCCAATCACAAAACATGATACACTGCTATAAACATTAGAGGATGTTAAAGAACACTCTAGATTGCAGTTAGTCTAGTATGCTATGTTATTATATGTTACTCTAGTCTGGTATTTTTCCATGATATAAACTAGAAGGTAATATGATACTAATTGCTGTCAGAAAGAGGTAATAGATAGACTGGTCAATAATATATATAACACAAGGCTTCTACTCCTGGGAAAGCAATTGTCTGATATATGGAAAAGCAAAGTTAGACAACTCAGCTGCCTTTAATTTCACAGTCTGTGATTCTTCATAAAACTTTTAAAGATCAATTAAATTTTATCAATGTTAGACCCAAGCCAAACTGTGTGATTTATGTACAGATAGCCTCACATATGAACAATTATTGATTGACCAACTTATCTTTATTAAATATGAACTCAAGAGATTACACTCTGAAGCAATTTATACTCACTGATTTTTCCTGTGTTTTAAATTATTTTGATATTCTATTTTATAATTATGCCCTTTATATAACCAGGGTACAAGAGATACTGTTTTTATTTTAGGTCACAGTTAAACATGGTAGTTTAAGTAAGTGATTCAAATGAATCCAGAAAATTTAGATGAGATTATATTCAACCTAACTTTTCAAAATAAAAGCCTTAAATAGTGCTGCATATAAATGAAAATTTTAGCCCCAGATCACTGGTTTCATGTGGTCACTCCACAAGTTGGAAGGTTCAGTACTAGGTAGAGGTGAATACAGAACATCCTCTGAGCTAGGCTTGGTACCACAGGTATATAATCCAAACTCCTCAGGGGGATAAGACTTCAGAATCCACTGAGGAAGGAAAAAATACAAATATTAAAAATACTAGGAATATACTTCCATAGCACAGCACTTGCCTACCACATCCACGCACATAAAGAAAGAAGTTCTGTAATAAAAAGGTCCCTCACTCAGACTGGGGGTAGTGGGAAACATCTTGGAGTCAAAGATATGTATTATTTTCCTTAAGGATACAGCAGGAAATGTATGGATTCCAACAATTAGTAATGTCAATAAATACATAAAACAATGAAATTCCTAAGTATATTTAAGAAACCACCATTTCAGACTGCTGGAGGATAGATAGCTCCTGTAGCAGATTTGTCTCACACATTATAAAACAATGAATTATAGTTAAAGCAACATAATACCACCTTATCAAAGAAAAAGGATACTTAAAATGTGTTTTGTCTTAATATTACCATTTGAATAGATCAGTCTGCATCACACAATCTACCAAAAGTAATGCTTTGAGTCAGTTTATAATTTTCTCCAATTTTATTGTCATATTTTACTGTACATGGAGTAGTTTTCTTTAAATGTTTAGTCAGAAAGAATCTTAAGTATTCATTTGCTGTACTTCTTAACAGCCTTAACTAAAACTCATTGTAAAATAAAAAATTCTCTTAAACATAACATTAAATCCAAAGAGAATTTGGAAAATTCTAATAAAAGCCTAATACCCCAACAATATCAACTAAATCTTGATGGTTCTCCAGCTCATCCCAAACTGTAAAAGAATTAAGCATCCCTGAAAATGTACCTGTAGAGACAACCAGTTTAATAGAAATGTGCTGCTAAATACTCTGCATCAGCAATCAACTTCCTATTACATTATCCTAAAATACCTACAATTTAAGAATACCCCGAACTTTTAATGAACAAATCAATAATTCTACCATGAATAATATGATAATAGATACATTTCTAGTTCATGAATGAATGTCTAAGTAAAATAAATAGAACTAAATATTTATATTTATATTCCTGATATAACCTGATAACTGTTGTGGGTGGGAGGATCAAAACATATCACTAGGTAGAATTTTATTCATTAAAAGCAAAGAATATTTCACCCAAACCCCACTATGTCACTTACCTTCTAGTTGCTGGAACAAAAATGATAGAATAAGTATGCATTAGGAAGGGAATTTTTTAGATTAGTTTACAGGATACAGGATGGGCAGTCCTTCAATGGCTGTGCAGGATGGAGAGTCAAAGAACCAAACAGCTCCTTTAGTCATGATTCCAAATCTGGAACTGAAGGCCAGGAGGATTCTTGGATAGCTTCTGGTCTTCAGACAACATTAGAGAACAGGTGAAACTGAGTTCCAGTATCCACAAAGGACAGATCAGCAGCAGGGTAGGTACACACATCAAAGAGCAGTACAGCAACCTGGCAAAAGGCCCTGTACTCTCTGGGGTGTTCTTTCTATATCATTCACCATTGGAAGGGCCACTACCCCTCCTAGGGAAAGGACTTCCTCCCTCTATCAATCCTTTTAGGAAATATCCTCACAGGTCCACACAAGAGGTGTGCCTCTTACATGATTCCTAATCTAATCAATTTGACAACAAAGTTTAACCATCACAAAGTTTACTTCAGTTTACAGTTCCAGGTTTCAAACCATCATGGCAGGGAAGGCATGTTAGCAGGAGCTTCAGAATCTTGTCACTTTCAGCCCACAGTGACAAAGCAGAAAGTGATGAATGCTGAGTGCTCAGCTAGCTTTCTCCTTTGTGTAGTCCAGGAACCCAGTCCATGGGTCTAGAGACATGAAAAGTTGACCATTACCAGGTGGGCAAATGCCAACAAGCACTGCTACCAGAACGAGATGAAGTCTGCCCTGTCTCTATGCTACTTTCCACCAAAACACCAGTCATTACTTGTAAATTCAACTTTCCTCAAGTTCTCAGGACATACAAAGAACACAGTCAGCCTTGCAAACAACATGCCTATAGCCCAGTCTCAACAATGATTATCCATCCACTCATAAGCCAAACTTCCATAATCCATACTTCTTTCTGCATTGAGGCCTTTCAACTTTCACAAGAATGATCCATTGGGGCTTGGGAAATGGCTCCAGGTGTTAAAGGTGCTTACTTGCAAAGTCTGCCAGCCCAAGTTCATCTTCCTAGTACCCACCTAAAGTTACATAAAGTCAAGCTAGCACATGTGTCTAAAGTTTGTTTGCCCATTTTCAGTGGCAAGGGGCCCTGACATACCTGTGTTTGTTCACTCTTTCTCTCTTTGTCTCTCTCTTCTTGAAAATAATGATTTTTTTCAAGAAAGAATGGTCTACCAAGGTCTTTTTACAGCACTACAAAGTATCCTTTACTCCAAAGTTTCAAGTCAAATCTTCTATATTCCCCAAAATAAATCTTTTCAAAAAAAAAAAAGCCATGCAGTTTGGTTTCTCATGGAAATGACCTCACTCTTCTGGTACCAATTTCTATTATAGTTACCTTTGTATTGTTAGAAGAAAACATCCAACTAGATGCAGCTGATGGGAAGAAGGGGTTTATTTTTGGCTCACTGTTTCAAGGGGAAGCTTCATCAAGGCAGGGAATGGATGGCAGAGCAGAGGCTGGACATTAATTCTTGCTACAGCAGCTGGAAGAAAGCAGTAAGAAAGTGAGCTGAGCTTTTCAAGTGGGAAACTGGGTTATAGTATCCCACAGCTCATCCCCAGCAAAAATTCCACCTCCTTTAGCTAGCCTACATCTCCCAAACTACCACCAGCTAGGGACTGAGTATTCAAAATACTTGAGGTGTGGAGGACATTCCACATTCAAATTACCACAGGAACAGAATCAAGTACTTGAAAGAAGAAATGCAAATGGCTAAATAACATTTTAAATAATTCAGTATTCTTAGCCATCAAGGAAATGACAAAAATCATCTATCTTTACACACTGATGATAATAACCACAATGAAGTATCAAGATAGCATAAAGTTGCTAGTCAGGGAAAGAGTTCCTAATACCAAAGTAATGCAATTTTTATTCTAAAATTATATTTATACTCTCATAACACTGTATCAAACATATAAAGTCAGCTTCACATAAGGAAAACATATATACATTCAGTATGTATATGCAATGTTATCACAAAAAGTACAGATTTAAAGAAAATTAAATGATAGTAAAACTGGTGGGGGGTATTTCTTGCATAATATAAATTTTACAGAGTAGAATAGTGTGTGGAAAGACAGCAGAGGATATATTTTCATGAAGTATGAATGACTTAAATTAGTGAAGGTTAAACTAAAATATCTAGTACCTTCTGAGCTTTCTTTCCTAGACGTGTCCCTCAGGGAGGGCACATTTTGTTCCATGTGATGCAGTGTCTGTCCCTGCAGAGTGACCTGGTTGTCAGGATAGGCCAGTTATATCTGTAATAAGTCAGCAGTAAAACATTGATGTGCTTACAGTCTCACATAACTAATGCCACCTAGACTGGGCACCCGTAACTTCCTGTCTGTTACTGTTTTACAACCTTCAATTTGCCATTTAGAAAACTAAATGTTTTCTTCCTTTCATGTGTGGATGTACATATTATATGCTGTAGATTTGTACTGGCTGAAGAATACCATATACAAAGGAAGCAATAGATAATTGAGAAAAGTTCTTCCAAATACGTTGGATATCCAGGGTTGGAACTGAGTCACATTGTCTCATACTTTAAAGTGACTAACCTCTCCTCCTTTCCAGGTTGCTCAGGCTTTTTGCCGTATATTCCAGGCTTTGGGCCAGGTTACTTTCTATTGTAAGTTAGGTCCCAGTGTTTCCTTGAAGTCCTTCTATGATGCACACATACAATTACATTCCTTTATTTCACCACACACCACCAGTTCCAGCACTCTGGTATCATCCATTCTCATTGCATTACTGGCCAAGCATCATGAAATTTTGATAAGCTTGGCATGAGTGCCTACAGAAGGTCTTTGCTTCTTTGTTTCTGTGGTTCACTAAAGACCAGGTGATGTGAAATAAATCCAGCAGGTGTGGTGATAAACTCTTCCCTAAGTGTAAAATAACAATGGCTGCAAGAGGTCCCCATGCTGCACTCACATTATAAACAGAAAATTCTGCTGTGTTGACCTTTGCTCTCTTGAAAGGCTGAGCTATCTACCCTGCTATAAAATCTCTGTTAGAAAATTGTCTCTTAGAGAAGAAATGGTATGGGAAGAGAGGAGGGGTTTACTGACAGGATGCTGGATAATTGGAATGTCAGGGGTGGGAGAGTACTGGAGGAGCAGAAGGTGGGAAAGGGACAGGGAATTTCATAAAAATTAAGATAGCATTAAGAATCAGTTCCATGGAAACTCTCCCTCTAACAATCTACAATGTTAACCACCAATAAAGGGGGAGAGGAGACAGTCTGGACAGAAGGTGGGAAAACTTAACCTTACAACCACAGACTCTTGCTAGTAAATCCAAGACCCAGAATTGGGTTATCCCCCATAATGAGCTGTTGACTAGGAAAACCCATGAGGTCCCTAAAATAAAGTACACCATTGCCAAAATACTTGACTACCTGCCAGAGCTAAAAGGTAAGATTCTATTGCTGAAGACACCACAGGCTGCTATCACAGGACTTTGAAATACCATGAAAGAACCAAAAAGGAAACTAGATCCCTCCCAGCTAGACCTCAAACTGCTGAAGATCCCTATGGGAGACACTGGAGGATAACAGACACCAAGAGCATGAATAAGCAGGGGACCCTGCAGACTACAAAATCAACCAGTTGGACAAGATATACACACTTGTGCACTAGTAGCATGTAGCCTTTACAGGCAACCAACTGTTCTCTGACTGGGCACAAGGTCCACTCCATGGGAGGGAACTCAAATCTGATACTGGAAACCAAGTCAGAATCCCATGGTCAAGAAACAGTGGAGTGGCACACCAGAAATATCCTAAACAATTTTGCATATCCTCGTGAACCAAAATTGCTCTCAAGTTTGGTTGGAGAATCTGTTTTGTTTTGCAGATGACAGAAATCAGAGAGTCTAGATCCACCAATAAGACAATAAACATCTCACTGCTACCATGAGACTTTCCACTTCTACCACATCTGCCAGGGCCCAGGAGAAATTGGAGTGGAAGTAATGTCATGAATACTTCTCTTACTGCTAACCTGACAACTAGGGTGAGGGTGACAGACACATAGAATAATCAAATCCTATGCAAGCAGAAATCCAGAGGCTATAAAAAACACCAAATCAGATTTCCAACAGGCCTGCCATGGCTCAGGAAACTTTGTGGAACAGGGGTAGAAAGATTGTAAGAGCCACAGAGTATGTTGGAATACCCTGAGGCACGGTTCCCTGCTACCCAGTAGGGAATGACTGAGGCCTTCATGACCCCACAGTGACTACCATAATGCCACTGATGAGGGCCCCCAGGGTAAAGGGAGTTAGGGTGAGGGGATAAGAAATAACATATATATTTGTGTGTGTGTGTAAAATAATTTTTTAAATAAAATTGTGCTACATATGGTGGCACACACCTTTAACCCTAGCACTCGGGAGGCAGAGGCAGGAGGATCACTGTGAGTTTAAGGCCAGCCTGAGACTACATAGTGAATTACAGGTCAGCCTGGGATAGAGAAATACCCTACCTAAAATAATAATGATGATGATGATGGTGGTAATAATAATAAATTTAAAATTAAAATTGCCTCTTAGAGACAACCAAAGAAATCAAATGTTTCTGTGCCATGGGATGGCTAGGAGGGAAATATTAAACAATTCTAATGTTTTCAGTTCTCTTAATATGTTTCTAGTATTCTTGTTTTGTTCAGGAAGGACAATTGAGCATTGGACTTTCCAGCTGAACTGCAAATATAACAAATGCAGTAGGTTCACATCTTGGTAGTGCAAAGCCAAAACCAAGAGCGGAGATTTATAATCTGCACCAGGTAAGGAGAGTATAGTATGGGAGTTATTTGCAAAACAATAAGTCTTGAGACAGAGGAAGTGAAGCCTGAAGATTTTATTTGGAGAGCCAGTACATCTTCAAACAAGAAAACAAGCACTGTGGTGGAGCAGGACACTCCTGAGCACGCTCAGTTACTGAGGACATGCTTCAACATGCCCAGTTTATTGTTCAAGAAAGAAAGATGGCAGACATACATTTGGGCATAATTAACTCAAAATTATGGAGCCCATGTTTCAAAGGTGAAAACAGCAGACAGAAGCATGTTGTAAAGATGGCAGACAAGGCCAGGCGTGGTGGCGCACGCCTTTAATCCCAGCACTGCGGGGGCAGAGGTAGGAGGATTGCTGTGAGTTCAAGGCCACCCTGAGACTACATACTGAATTCCAGGTCAGCCTGGACTAGAGCAAGACCCTACCTTGAAAAAAAAAAAAAAGGTGGCAGAGAAGATTGCCTCTAGGCATGCTGTTTTATACAAAGTTTTAGCTGAAACCAAAGGAAATGACATTTTGAAGGTGCACTAACACAAGAATCTCCTAACAGGTGCCTGCTTCACTTAGTGACCAACAGAGAGACATTAGGTTACAGTGTATAATGCAAGGCATCAGGTAAAGCTGACAAGTAAAGGTACTAATGGAGACTTGGGATTAAATGATAGATAGTGATGTATTCAGAAACATCTGGTTCTGGATACAAATTAACCATTTAGGATCAGAAAGCAGTCCACTGGTCACCAAGAAATTAAAGCAAAGGGAAGGGTCAGAGTGGATAAAGTCTCTTCCATCAGCTTAGAAAATGAAAGGAAGGAAGAAAAGAGAGAGAAAATCATCAGGGCCCCGAATGAGCCTCAGTAAACTGGAGAATCATCCCAGGCACCAATTGCAACATCATGTAGCAGGTCTACTTCTCAACTCAATGTTAACAGGGATTTCACTGAAATTCAGATTTTGATACAATTGCTAAGGACATAGCTAAGGAATTACCATTTCTGGTAGCCCCTTGGTCATGCTGAAGCTGATCTATAGACCACGGCATGAATAGTAACTGTATGTCTGAATGCTGCTGCTAGTGGTCACAGACCATTCCATGAATAACATCTGCATGCCTGGGTGATGTTGCTGGTGGTATATGGACCAACCTGTGCATAGCACCTGTATGCCTGGGTGATGCTTCTGGTGGTGTATAGACCACCCTGTGAATAGCACCTGCATGCTTGGGTGATGTTGCTGGTGGTATATGGACCACCCCATGCATGGCACCTGTATGCATGGATGCTGCTGCTGGTATTGTATAGACCATCCTGTGAATAACACCTGTATGCTTGGGTGATGCTGCTGGTGGCGTATAGAGCACCCAGTGTAAGCTCCTGCTTTATACTCTTTTCAATTGATTTAATAATTTAATCTTCATGACAAATGTCATCATCATCCATATCTTATTGAGAATAGAGAGGTTGCATGAATGCCCAAACATTCACATGTAATAAATGTCAGAGCAGGTTTGGAGCCCAGGCACCAAGCTGGATGACTTCTTCCTTGGCTGTGTGGTCCATAGTATTCTTAGCATTGTGGGATTACCAGTGTTCAGACCCAGAGGGCAGAGTAAAGTCACACAACCGTCAGTGGTTAACGTCATCTAACAGGAAAAGAAGGTAACTGCTAACATTACTCTTTCCAATAAGTATCACATGATTTATTGCGTCTGCTGGCTGCAGATTTGTGGCACAACATTGGTGTGTATTTTCACATACTTTCATCACCATTTATTTATTGTAACATTTCCTACCTAAATCTGTCCCCAAGCAGGGGAAACAGTGGATTAGCACAGTGAACAGTCTGTATGGATTTGCTCTCATTTTTTCCCAATAAGAGGATCTGGCTCAGCTTCCTTCTCAAGAATTTGTATCTAGCCAGTCTGTTTCTGCCCAGTTTTGTCTGCCATTGTGAAGCTGAGAAAGGCTGGCATCTCTCATGGATTAAAATAACTATAAAATCCATGATTTAAAGAGCCTCTGGGTTTACTGCCTGGTTGCTCTGGCAGCTAAAGATTTGAATTCTATTGAAATACAATCTACTGTGGTTGGAAGCAGGAGGGACAAAATGCAGAGCAGTATACAGTCTTTGCAAGAGTTGCAGCTTTGCAGCTTCTAATGGCAACTCTAGCAGCCAGCCAGGAGATCCCTTTCTGAAATGGCCACCATTAGGGAGGCTTGACTTGCTTCATGCATTCCCAAATGGCACAGAGAGGCTCATCTGTGTCAAGCATATGTGTGAAGACAGGAACAGAGACACTGAAATGGCTCAGTCTGCACCCTACCCTGAAGTCTCCTTCAAGAGACTTCAAGAAATGAACATAATAGTCCTTGTAAGCAAGTGGGAGGAAAATAGCAGCCCGCTCATGAGAATGCTTCTCTTTAATATTTATCGAATTTATTTCTGATGAATTTCCATCTTAAACACAAAGTAATAACATGCAGAATAGCAGCAAGTTATGGGAGGAAAAAGGTAATAGCATGCAAATGTTCAGTGATCTGCATTTTCCTGTAATGCTATCAACTGCATAAGAAAGGAAACTTTCTTTCAACAATCTGTATTTAAAGGCATATGTGCTTTCTGAGGTAAATGAAACTACTATGTATACATACAATCAGCCCCTGATTTTTTTTATAAAGCTTACAAATTTCTCTTCACCAAATATTAAAGAATGTGTTTCTTAACTTACTAAAATTCATTATCTTAGGATAAGTAAAGGGATATTCTCCAATTAACTGAGAGTTTGAAATGCAAAAAAAAAAATCCATAGGTTACTTTGATTTTTTTCCTTTATTTTTAACTCCTTGGCCTTTGTAGCAGGAGAGCAAATATATAACTCACAAATTAATCCAGGTGTGCTGAGAAAATATAACTTCTTGTTTCATCTATAGTAAGCCTTTCTCCAAAGACGATTAGCATGGAAAAATTTACTTCAGTGTCCAACTGGATTCTGTAAGTTTATCTTAGTGTTCCTCAACCCCTGACAAGGCTGAACAAGAGGCCTCCCTGCCTTTCTTCTCTCCTTGAGTTGCCATTGGTGAATGATGGAGGGAAGGTGGGCTCTGGTGGTTTTGTAGCTGGATGTGGTCCTTGGTTGTATACTGAGTTTGTACATAAAATCATAATCTGGTCATTCTGGTGTCAACAAGTATATCCCTCATCTGTGTGAGTATTATTGCCCTCTGTCATTTAAGGCTAAATTCTGTAACAGACTTCAGCTGTACTGTACCTTTCCATGGTTCGTCAGGGCTGACAGCATTCCCTGGATGACTGAACCTCTCATCAGTCAATTGGCACACCAGGCCTAGATGTCTCCTGTTTAGTTTCAGCTCAGAGGAATCAATATATGGATCTTTGCTGTGGTATATCTCCAGCTAGATTCTCAGCTGCTTGTATAGCCAGTAATACCACATTTAAGTCAAGAGAAAATTATGAAATCTATACTTAAAAAATCAATATGTCCAGATTTCAAACAGAAAAAAAAATAATCTCTCTTTGAGGACTTGGCATGATCTTTTCCACAAATGTCTGTTTTAAAAACAAATTCCCCAGGTTTACCTTTCTACCATCAAACAATGAGACTTTTGCCTGCCTCCTTAATGAAAACATTAAGCAGTGACAAAGTTAAAATTATACTGTTTTAAATAAAATCGCACTGCTTTTTACATTATGACAATTGTTTAACTGAGAAATAACTGTGTACATGGATTTTTTTTTCACCATAGTCTCAGGCTGGCTTCAAACTCACAGCAATTTTCTTCCTCAGCTCTCTGAGTGCTGGGATTAAAGGTGTGCATCACCAATGTCCAGTGGATATTTAATATCTGACTATACATATTTTATAATAATAAAATAAAGTTTTAATAAAACTTGAATCTCAAAACTTACTTAAAAATATTTCATCTTACCTGCTGATCATGGAGCTGTGGATATGGCTCAGTGAACAAAGGTGATTGTGTACAAAACCTGAATGCCTGGGTTAGTTCTCCAGTACCCACATAAAGCCATATGCACCAAGCAGCACAAGTGTCTAGAGTTTATTTGCCACAACAAGAAGCCTTGATGTACCCATTCTCATTCTCTCTCTTTCTCTTTCTCTCTCTCTCATAAAAAATAGTTTTAAAAACATTGACCATGATGCTAGAGAGATGGTTCAGTAGGTAAGAGTGAGTTCAGTACCAACACTCACATAAAAACATGGCCATGGTCACAAATGCCTGATGCCCCAGAGCTGAGGGTACAGAGACAGGAGGATCCCTGGGGCTTCCTGATCAGCCAGTCTAACCAAAAACAGGGAGCTCTATTTCACTGAGAAATAAGGCAGATTAGACTTAAGGGTCTTCCTGTGGTCTCTGCATGAGGAATGTGCATCTGCACACCCACAAGCACATACCACAAGATACACATATTACACACCCCAGAAAAATAAAGTTGACAGTCATCTGATTCTGTCTTTCCATTCTCTCTGTAACAAATACTAGATTATATATATATATATATATATATACATATATATATATATATATATATGTAACTCGACCAATGTGAGGGAGGATCTAGTCCTCAAAAAAGTAAAGTAAAAGAAATGATCAATTAATAAATTATGAAATATCCATTAAGGTATCAAGGAAAAATGAGACTTCATTTGAAAATTCTTAAATCATTGTACTTAAACTTTATCTCTCTGATGCATCACACATTTTTTCTTAGCCACTTGGTAAGTAATGATGTGGGTAAAAGAAAGATCATAAGAGAAGAAAGTTCTTTCCACACAAAATAAAGCAGAAATAAAGTGTACTCTTCACCTCTGGGGTCTAAACTATTATATGAAATGAAAATAATATAAACAAGGATCCCTAACTGTCATAGTAAGCCACACACTGCTGGGATGAATCTCCAAACCAGCCATAGTTATGGAAGGTAAGGATTTATTGAAGCTACAGATCCAGGGGAAGTTCCATAGTGGCAAAAAGAAGCTGGCCCCCTTTCATAGGTCCAAGCACAGAGAGAAGCCTATCCCCAATATGTTGCACTCATGGAACAGCAAACAGACAGGAGCAAAGGGAAAGAAAATTCCTTCCCCTTCATATAGACTTATAGCAGGGTCTTGCAACCCTATCCCCAATTTGTTGACTCCCTGAGTCTCTGGAATTTCCTTCCTGTACTGCCATCCCAGGAAGAGATGTTAATTTTCAGCTTCCCTGAGCTTTATATCCTGCCCCCTGCTGAGAGGCTTCCTTCCCATGATCATCCTCAAAGACCCACCCAAGATTACTAAAAAGGTTAAATTGACAACAAAACTTAACCATCACACTAACTTGACCCCTTAGGCTTCCTTAGGTTGAGATTCCTATCAAAGTCATGACTTACGGCGGTTCGGTCCCCTTCTCTACCTCCAGAAATCAGGCAGCATCTGCCTACTTATAACTATAGACTCTTAAATTCCATGAATCAAGATGAGGACTGTGAAAGCACAAATATATATAATCTACTGAGGAATTGAAGCCAGTCTGCCAGTCTGCTAGGCCTTGAAACATAGTGCCTTTAACCACTTAGCCATCTCTTCAGCCCAACAAAGAAATTCTTAAAGTACCTAATAGAATCACATGTTTTGGAGTTTTGTCAAACAATAGAAAAAAACCACAATAGAAAATAGCATCGCTTTAAGTTATCTGACACAGTCATGAGAAACTTTGATTTGCCTGAGCCAATTCACATTAAGCTTCTGAGTAGCAGCAAAAACTCTTGTAGACCACAGCATCCTTTTTAACCTTTTCTCTTCTGGACATTCAATTAAACTACATTTTTCGCTTTTTTTACAGTAAAGCTATGTTGATGTCACTGATTTCTGGCCAACAGAATCAACAAAAATATTTTGCTACATTCATAGTAAGTATAACTTACATAAGTCTAGCAAGGTTGTGTTTTTGTAAATAAAGTTTTATTGAAACAAAGTACTACATCTATCACTGTTTTCCATGAACAGCAGATTTGAGTAACTGCAACAAAACATGTGGGTCACTATTTTTTAATAACAAAAAGTATAGCTCTTTATAGAAAAGGGGGAGGAGCAGAAAGAGGGGGGAGAAGGGAGGATGGGGGTAAAATGAATGAATCTGAAATGATAAATTCCCCAAAAGAAGGGAGAGATTCCAGATGCTATAAGTCTATACTATTGATGATTGTTACATTTCCAATAGTCATGGTATAAGTAATGTTTGCGGCGAGGGCGAGCTCCTCGACCAGCGAGGTAGAGCAACCACGACTCGAGGATCCTTCTCAAATCACACTTTAATGGAGAGCCTTTTGATTGATGGGAGAGCATGAAGCGAGGGGCCCCGAGCACTAAGAAGCAGCTGCTTTTACAGGGACTAGGGACACGAGTTGCTTCTGGATTGGCTGACTTTAGCTCACCACCACCAGGCGCCACGGGATTGGCTAAGGACCATCATTAGGCTTGTGCATGCGCAGAGCCAAAAGCATATTTTTCACAAAGCATTGCCTAATATGGAGTTGTTTACCACTTTGCTGCTAGGAAGTGGGCGCCATCTTGTAATGGCGATTGTCCCGGCTCCCTGCAAATGTTTACATTGCTCTTTGAATTAAAGTATACACACTAACCTAAAAAGTACTGTTTTGAGGCTTCTGGTCAAGATGGTGGACATGTAGCCATGCAGGATCTCCCAGGGTGAAATCAGGCCATAATTGTGGGGATCCAGTCCTATCAGGTACCAGCAGCTCTGCACTGGGAGGGACTGGGGCGTATACTCAGGAATCTGTCCTTTCCTGAGGCCTTAATAGCCCCTTACACTGGGAAGGATGGGTGTTTCCCTAACTTGGCCCTCAGAGATCAGGCTGGCAGTGCAGCTCATTGATCAGCCAGACACATTTCCTGCACTAAGAGAAAGAACACACTGAGTGGGCACACACAGGACTGGAAACAGGGCTCAGGTTTCCACCTCTCCATACCTGATCCTGAACACCTCTGTGCAGTGTGCCCACTCCCAACCTACCCAGGACCTGTCCAACTCACACTGCTTCCCAACCCACCCCACACCTGTGCCATCTGTGCCTTGTCCTGAGCCAACATGTGTGCACCTGGAAGGGCTCCATGCCATCACCTGCCTTCTCACACATGCCTGCTGGGCTCATCAGGCCCTGCTCCCTCCTGCAACACCGGATGCCTAACTTTGTCCTCTGAGGTCAGGCCTCCTGCAATCAGGGAAACAACACACACATCGGGTACCCACAAGGTAGTAGACAGGGCCCATGTTTCCACCCCACCCTTCATGCTCTATGCATTTTGCCCTCTTCCAAGAAAATCCAATCCATTTCCCAACCTACCCAGGGCTGTACTCACCCTGCACCACTGTTTCCCAAACTGCCTCACCCTCCTTTGCAACCCCTGTGTCCCCCAGAGGGCCACTGGCCACCATTCACCTTCCTGCAATGCCCCTCGGGGCTCATCAAGGTCATCTCTCTCCTGGGCTACCCCACCCTAATTTGGGCCTCTGAGGTCAGGCCTCTTGCACTCAGGGAACAGACAGAAAGAGTTCACACAGGACAGAGACAGGTCCAACAT
>PVHP010006965.1:0-58563 GCA_004024765.1 Zapus hudsonius | reverse complement strand
GAAGAACTGAAGCACATCAGAAAAGAGATACAGGGGCTACAGATTGCTAACACACCTGCCAAGGCTCAGGGACTGTGCAGAAGAGGGCGTGGGAAGACGTAAGAACCACAGGCAGGTAGACACAACCTGAGGCACAGCTCCCCCTCAGAGATGGAGGCCTTAATTAACCCACAGTGAACACCAATAACCCTACTGAGAAGGGCTCTCAGGGAAATGCTGATCAGGGGAGGGGACATACCACAACCTATGTTAAAAATTAATTTATTAATTAATAAAAATATTTTTTAATTTAAAAAAGAATACACAGCTCAGAGTCTCCGCCCTGATGACGAGATGCCAAAGTGCTGGAGATGATATGAAAAGTCAATAATGTTAACCATCAGCCACACAGATGGCCAGCCAGGCAAGATATGCCGCTAGTGCAATAGTACAAACAGTTGGGGTAACCAACTGTGCTCTGATTGGATTTGAGGCCTGTTCCACAAAGAAGCACATTCCTGGCACCAAAACCCTAGTCAAAAGTCGATAGCTGGGACTGTCATGCGCCCTAGGAAGAAAGCTACTGCTGTTGTCTGGCTAAATTCTGCCCACCAAACTCTCCTCTAAGTATTTACGTTTATGCCCATATATTAATGCTGCTCTCAGTTTGGGTTAGAGAAGCTTCTCTTTTCAAATGGTGGTGACCACCAGGGATGCTCAAAGTGCTGAAAAGAAGTGAGTGGAGTGATCAGCACTAAATGAGACATCTCGATCACACCCTCTAACTCTCAGGGATCGTCACAGAAGAGGCGGCAGGAAGAATGTAAGAGCCGAAGGACTGGGAAGAATGCGTGGGAGCGCTCTGTCTTCCAGATACAAAGAAGCCAGTGCATTCCTGACCTGTTGTTATCTGCACAAGACCTGAATAATATTGGACCCACCAACATGTTCAGTGGGGGAAAAAGAAGACATCAGAATGGAAGAGAGACTAATTGGAAAGAAGTTTGGTGGAAAGTTGATGGAGGAGGGACAAAAATAAAATAATGGGAGGAGATGAAAATTTTTTAAATTGCTTAGCTCCGTATTAGTTATAGTGAGAATTGGGAACAGCCTGATTGCTCATCAGCATGTGAACACATAGCTCCATGATTCCTAAAGGAGACTCAGACCATCAGCAAGATAGACAGGAAAGATAAGGCGCATGGCATGGAATATTCAATAATGTACATTTTAAGCTGTTGGAGAAGGACAACAAGGAAGAGATGGAGCAAGGGGCAGCGAGGTGGCGATTTCAAATTTTCTGGAGCCCCGAACGCTTCCTGAAGGTTATGCTTGCAAAGCTGGAAAGGATCATTTCCGCCCATGGCCTCTAGGTGGCAGCATCTCCTACAGGCCGCACAGGCTGGTTCTTCCTGACCTCCTTTATCTAAAGATGTTGCTGAAAACAAGGGCATCCTAGAAGCTATGCATGAAGAACTTCCAGGCTGAGTAGTGTTCACTCATCTATATAAGCAGGGGTTCTTGCTCTCGCAAAAACACACCAAGCTATCCTTGGGACCTATGCACATAAGTCAAAATGACACCTGCACCTTAGACGTTGATGTTAATTTAAACCATAGCTCACATTCTTTTGCCTACCAATTGGTATTAGAGCTAGAGTTCTGTGTCATTTTCCTTACATTTTACATAATAGTTTAGTGCAGACAAAAAGCTCAGAGCTGTGCCTGACAGGTAGGAAGCACACCCACAGGCAAGTCTCAGTTATGACTTCCGTTCTGACAGAGCACAGGGAGAACTTGGTGTTCTTTGTCCTGAAATCCGATGGCAGAATCCTGGGGTGTTGTTTCTCCCAATCATTGATGGATAACTTGCTCATACCTGTCTCAATAAGAAATCCAAAAGTCACTATTATCTGTAGATCTTTGTAAAACACTCACCCTGGTTTTCATAAGATAAACTCTTCATGCTTCCATTCCATTCATGTATAAATCGAGAACGAGATCAAGTGACATAAAAAGGTTTGGAAACATACACAAGTGAGCATATAAGAAGACTCCCCTGCATAGGGGGAGGGGAGACGAGAAACTAAGAAACTAAGCAAGCATGGGGACCTGAGTTTAATTCCCAGGACACACAGAATATGCCTGAAGCTTGTAACTCCAGTGCTGGGGAGACAGATACAGGAGGATCCCTGGTGATCACTAGCCAGCTAGGTTAGCTAATTAGCAAGTTCTCAGCCAAGAAGTGCCCTTGTCTCAGAGGAGGCAGATAGTGTAACTAAAGATAATGCACGAAGTTGTCCTCTGGCCTCCACATACATGCACATACACTCATGGACACACACACACACACACACACACACACACACACACACACACACACACACGATTCCTCTGGAGTGCAAGCCAAGCCATGGGCCATGAAGCATCCCTGGGCTCTGGGCAGCAGGCACCAGGTGCTTCAGAGATAGTGGAGAGCCAGGGAGAATCTCCAAAGCTGGTTCAATGAAGCCAGCCTAGGAATACTACCCAGATCTTTTTTTAGAGTTCAAACGAGCAAGCACACCAGCAGAAAATCTGTGGGAGTTTTTCTATTTCTTAATGCAGGCAGGGTCCTGAGTCAGAGTTTGACCTCACACTCTCCCACAATTGCCTCGCATATACAAATGATGCAGGTTCTAGGGGAAGCCTGAGACATGGAAGACTTAGGGACCTTTTACCAGATGGAGAGAACTTTGCCTCGGGAACAGTTAACTCTAGGTCTCATGAAGGGCTGACACAGGAAGGGGGGCTTCCCACAGAATGGTGTACTTCCCAAATTGAGTTTATCGTCTTAACAGTTTGGCAGGAAATATAGCACACCTCTCTCAAACGACAGAACCAACTGCATGGAGCATGAAAACTGGGGACTGAAAAGACCGTGACTTGTCACACTGTCCCTGCTGCTCTTTGGACCATTACAGTATCAGCCCGTCAATGGACACATGTCTGGAAGTGAACTGGCCATCCTCCCTCAGGGTCTGCTGTTGTCACACTCTGTTTGGTCAAGATTCAGGCTACACCCCGTCGTCCCCTCCCCCAGCTGGCCTCTGGAGAAGTCTCACCGAGACCCCTCCTCCGGAACACCCCCCACCTGCTGTGTCTCTGTCTGGTGGGAGGCACTGCCCTTCCTGATGCTGAAAAATACTGACCACCTGGTTCCCTTCCCCCAAGCTAAACATTCACCTCAAAAGCCAGATTTTGATCTGGGTTTTTGCTTCTCCCATCTTGGGAGCTAGCCTGGAGCTCGGGGTTCCCTTTCCTCCTATTAAACCTTTACTTTCAGAGCGGTCTCCCTGGTGGTCATTTTCATTCTAACAACCTCCTCAGTCCCCTAGTGGCCACTTTGCCCCTTACTGATCCATTCTCAAGAAATGTAGCCAGAGGGGGCTTTTCAAACTGCAGACCTCTGCTAGGTTATGGCTCAGTAGAGCACTTGGCTAGCATCACAAGTTCCTGAGTTCAAACCCCAGAACCACTTAAAAAAAAAAAAAGAAAAAAAAGAAAATCATAGTTCTAAAGCCATAGGTCTCATTGGCCTATATTCAAGTGCCCAGCAATGTCCACCGGCTCCTCCCCCCCCCCAGCCCTGTGGCTGGCCCTGCCCCTCCCCTCAGGCTCACTGTGCCCTGAGCTCCTCCCAGTGAGTGCTCCAGCCCCTCCTCCTGGACCATGGTGGGAATACTTTACACCAGAGAAATCAACCAATACTGAAACTCGAATTCCTTTTATTTTTCCTGGAAGGCCAATTGCACAGTCTACTGTGGGCCTATGCCCGCTGTGCCATTTGTCATTGGGTCCTCTCCCACGCTGCTGCTGGCCCGCCTGGAACACGCTCTCCTCCTTTGCTGACCCAAGGTCAGGCATTATGTCTTCAGGAAAACTTTCTGGACAGCTCTGAATGTATGGAATCCCACCATCCTCTTCCCCTTCTTGGCTTGAAATCCCCTTGTGTGATGAATGACTCTTGTCTGTCCCCCCTGAGGGGATGTAAACTCTGGGTGCTGAGAGCCTCCACGTCTAGTTTTGCCCACATTCAGGGCTCCATTCCTGGGCACGGTGCCTGGTAGCAGAAACTCACCCCAGCTGCACAATGAATGAATGAATGAATGAATGACTTAGAGAAATGTACACTCCACAGGGACTCCGGAGGTTTGTCTTCTGAGATAACTTGGCTTTTTTCTCACATGTCAACATTTTCCCTAACCTTTCCCAGGTTCTCTTGCGGTTTCTTTCCATATGTGTCTTCTGCATGTGTCTGTGTTCCGGTGGGGGAGGGGGTATGCATGCACAGGTGTATGTGCGCGTGTGCAGGCCAGTGGTTTGTAACATCATATGTCTGCTCAGTCACTCTCCACATTATTCATTGAGACAGGGTCTCTCACTGAACCCCAAGT
The DNA here is from genome assembly GCA_004024765.1 of Zapus hudsonius. Lineage (NCBI taxonomy): Eukaryota > Metazoa > Chordata > Mammalia > Rodentia > Dipodidae > Zapus > Zapus hudsonius. The sequence continues at coordinate 54,149 of PVHP010006965.1, read as the reverse complement.
TCACTGATTCAGTTAGACAAGCTAGTCATCTATCCCTGGGACACTAATCAGGGGTGTCTAACCTTTGCACCTTGCAGGAAACATTCTCATGTACAAAGTTCACACTCACATAATCACTCACATAATCGAGGTATAAGCAAAACATGGCAAAATAAATCTCAGAATGCTTTCGTTTCTGACTTTGTGTTGGGTGGGCCACGTTCACGTCTAGCCAGGGAGAGGTGTGGCCCACAGGTTACAGGTGGGCTGTGCCTGCATCTACATAGTACCTCTGCCATGGTGTAGGAGACAGTTCCATAATGCTGGGACAAATAGCCAACCTGACAGTGTTTATGGGAGAAGGGGATTTATTTCAAGCTTACAGATCCAGAGGGAAGTTTCATCAATGGCAGAAGAAGCTGCTTCCGTGCATCCAAGCAGAGGGAAACCCCCAAACAGGCTGAAAACCAAAACCAGCAAGCACAAACCTGCAGCAAGTAGCAGGGGCCCAGGCAGAGCTCAAACCCTCTCTGCATACCTTTGAGCTGGAAATCAGATCCAACCCCAGTGATACCTAGGGCTGGACTCCAGGATTCGCCCCCAGTGACACCTCCTCCAGCTGGAGTTGCTATTTTTCATATACCTAATTTAATATGTATGCATGTGTGACAAACGCTTTTTAGGATGACTTTTTTTCTTTAAAATATTTTATTTATTCATTTTTCAAGCAGAGAGAGAGAGAGAGAGAGAGAGAGAGAGAGAGAGAGAGCACACCAGGGCCACCCCCTTGTGGGTCTGGCTTATGTGAGTACTGGGGAATTGAACCCGGGGCCTTAGGCACTGGAGGCAAGTGCCTTAACCGCTGAGCCATCTCTCCAGCCCTTTAGGATGACTTTTGATGGCCACTGTCTCTTTTGAAAGACAGGTATTTCAAGGTCCGTCTCTTGGCCAAACGTAGATAAGATGGACCTCTAAAATTTGGGGACTAAAGAAAAATATATGTCATTTGAAGACCAAGCTGTTACTACCTGATTAGCTTTTAGGACTGAAAAGAAAAAGAAGAAAACCACCATCATGTGGACAGGTGATACTAGCATCTTTCATTATATCATAAATATGAAATATTTAATACCAGCATAAATAAATATGAAGATTAAGCACTTTCACAATGCATTTAGGACAATAACTTCTCTCTGTCCCTTCGGCCTTAAAAAGGAATAAAATAATTCATATGCTCATTAAATAATTAATTCTCATACCACACTTTAGACGAGAAATTATTTTAGATCATAAAATAGTTCTGTCCTAAAGTAAATGATGGTCCCAAAAATAGAAATAGATGACAAAACTAGAAGGTAAAAGTGCTTTGTAAAACAGATATGAAAGTTAAGACTTAGGGCTGGAGGGATGGCTCAGAGGTTAAGGCGCTTGCCTGCAAAGCCTAATGACCCGAGTTCAATTCCTCAGTACCCACAAAAAGCCAGATGCACAAGGTGGCACATGCATCTGGAGTTTGTTTGCAGTGGCTGGAGCCCCTGGCATGCCATTCTCTCTGTCTCTCTTCTCTCTCTGCTTGCAAATAAATAAATAAATAAATCTTTAAAAAAAGAAAGTTAAGACTTATAGAAAGGAGTCTATTTTTAAAAGGTTATTAAAATTCCTATAGTCACACTTCAATACCCTAAGGTAGAACTGGCCCCCAACTTCCTCTTTATAACAATCACGTTTGCTTAAAAATTGATCTGCTCTCAGTAACATTTATTTACAGAAAAACTGGCTTAGAGAACAAGAGTTTTATGTTTATCCCTTTGTTGAAGGAGCCATTTTAAATTTTGGTGATTAGATATTAAATTCTATTAAGAATTATTCCTGGGCTGAACAGATGGCTCAGCAGTTAAGGCCCTTGCTTGTAGAGCAGAAGGACATGAGGTGAATTTCCCAGTGCCCATAAAAAGCATAAAGCAGGATGCACAAGGTGTCACACGAGTCTGGAGTTCGTTTGCAATGGCTGGAGGCACTGGCATGCCCATATTCTCCCTCCCTCCCCCTCTCTCTTTCTCTCTGTCTGTTTCAATCTCTCTCTCTCTCCCTCTCTCTCTCAAATAAATAAATAAATAAATGGAATAAAAATTTAAAAATAATTATTCCTACTTGGGACATTATGAAACTTATTTTAGTGAAGAACTATTGAAATCGATTTACAAAACTTGGCTTATTGTACAAAATTGTAATTGTGCCTACAATCTTCAGCCCTCTGGATTGAGGGTTAAATTAACAAATGGTGCCAATTGTCAAAACTGACTGACGCTTTCAGCTTTCTTAGCCCAATACACTCCTATTAGTTTTTCTAAATCTAGATCTACCCTTTCCAGAAAACATAAATTACCACCTTACAAAGTACTGGGCAGCTTATAAAAATGAATAAAGGACTACATGAGCCTCTATGAAAGGGAGGCATTATAGGCTATTATAAGGGACCTTTAAACATGAAAACTAAAAATTGAGAATTGGAGACAGTCTTTCCACAGTGAGAGCCCAGGAGACAGAGACCTGGATGAACAAGTGGGGGCTCTCATCAACTAAACAACGACACCAGGTGCAAGGTATCAGGAAGTGTAAACCCATAGAATCATATTTCTCACCATAGACTCATGCCAACTTGCTTGAGACCACGTCCACATGGGCTTCAGTAAAGTTGGGCTATACTCATCTTGGATTACTTTGAGCACTAGTACTCTGAGGAATTGAACTCAAAACCCTTCTGACATCATTTCTGCTAAATCTCATTTAAACTAGTTCTTAAAATCACTTACTGGGCTGGAGAGATTGCTCAGCGGTTAAGGCACTTGCCTCCAGTGCCTAAGGCCCCGGGTTCAATTCCTCAGGACCCACATAAGCCAGACCCACAAGGTGGTGGCCCTGGTGCATTCTCTCTCTCTCTCTCTCTCTCTCTCTCTCTCTCTCTCTCTCTCTCTCTCTGTGTGTGTGTGTATCTCTGCTTGAAAATGAATAAATAAAATATTTTTTTAAATCATTTATTTAAGAAAGAGAGGGAAGGAGAGCGAGAAAGAATGGGCACTCCAAAGCCTCCTGCCTCTGCAAGCATTTAAGACACACACACACCACTTTGTGCATCCGGCTTTGCGTGGGTATTGGGGAATTGAGCAAGAACCAGAAAGCATTGCAAACAAACACCTTTAACTGCTGAGCCATTTCCCAGCCCTTAAAACCTTTTCTATTTAGATCTCTTTTTTTTGAGGCACGCTATCACCTCACTCTAGCCCAGAACTCAATCTGTAGCCCAGGCAAGCCTTAAATTCACAGCAATCCTCCTACCTCAGCCTCTCAACTGCTGGGATTAAAGAAATGAGCCACTATACCCAGTTTATTTGTGGAATTTTCCTTGGCATATTCCTAGGTACTAGAAATAATGTTAATCTTGGTTTCAGCAAAGCTCTAAACGAGGATATTCTGTCCTTTCTCTAATCATTCTTGTTATGACTGTTTACTCAGACTCTTGCTTTATTAAAATCAAATTTTCATGCTCATAAAAAACTGAGTTTTTCACTACCCTCATAAAGCAATTCTCTCAGTCATTATAATTTGGGTGAAAATTCTAGCTAATTGACAAAGATTTATCTTAAATGTCCTGAAATTAACTCCGTTTTTGTGAAGCCTCTTGTGATGGTTAGGTTTTGTTGTCAACTTGATCTTTTGAATTATCTTGGGTGGGTCTCTGAGAATGTTTACAGGAAGGCAGCCTCTCAGCAAGGGGCAGGATGTAAAGAAGCTCAAAGAAGGTAGAACTAAACATTCTTTCCTGTGTGGGTAGCGCAGGAAGGAAATTCCAGAGACTCAGGAAGCCATTAAGTCTGGGGAAAGGTTACAAGACCCCACCCTAAGGCTATATAAAGGGGAAGAAATTCTCTCCTAGGCTCCCTGTCTGTTGGCCGCTGGTGCTTGTTTGTGACTTTGCATTCACATCCTGCTCTCCTACCCTTCCTGGACATTGGAACCCAGTTTCCTCAGACTGAAGAGTAGCCGCTCCCCAGGGAGCCATCAGGCCTTCAGGACTGGATTGGGACTGCTGAGGCTTCCAGCCACGTGGACTGAACAGCTAGTGGTTTCTTCACCTGTGGGCCTGCAGACTGCTATTGTTGGACTGTCTTAAGCTACCCCAATAAATTCCCTTTTACTACAATCCACTCTATCAACTCTGTTTCATCTAGAGAACCCTGACTAATACACCTCTTTAAAAATCCAAACTCTTAGAGCCCAAAACAAGAAACTTTCTACTAAGAAAAAGGTACAAATCTTAACTGGATCTGATCAGTTGGATTATTATGTTACCATTGATCTTGATAATGTTAAGATGCAACAACTTAACAGCTCTGGAAAGCACCAGGACATAGTCAGGTTTAACTCTGTCAGTGCTTACTGGGAACACTCAAAGATTTGGGGTGGCTCTTCTTACCTAAATTAGACAAAAACGTCAGTTTCCATGACAACAGCATTCATGTAGTGTTATACTTTTTTAAGAGACCATGTTTCTTGTTTAAATGAGTATTTGAGTTGTTCTATACTAGTTAACTGGGATTTTGAAAAATCGAAATATTCATATTTTACCAAGGAAAAGTAAATGACAATATTACAAAATAACTTCTGCTGGCATCACATCTCCCTTCTTGATTATAAAATAAGAACTATTTGGCTATGCCTATAAAACCTATGGAACCCTGACTTCTCATACGTCTGACCTCAAGTTTCTTTCCCTATGTGATTAATACTCAGTACATGGGAAATGAAAATATTGTTGAAACTTTAAGGGATGCCGTGTAACTATCTGAATCGTTGACTTTCCAACCTACCAACATAACAAGAGAAAATTATTAGTCATAAATGAGAGTTATAATCATTTAGATTTAGGAAAGACCACTCTTTCCTAAAATTTAAACCAGCCATTTCTCACGAGGTTTTAAGTATAAAATCAAGTTGACCAGAAGAAAAATTAAAATGAAAAGATAACAATTTTTTCAATACTTCAACATCAAAGAAAATGTTGCATAATGAACAGACAACAATAGACACAGGGAAAAACAAAGCCAATCTAGTTAAAGAACATAGATTTTTAATTGGATAAAATATCTCATTTATTCATTTGTTGAGCTTATTTTTTTGGGCCATACTGTACTCTTAAAAAAAACCAAACATTTTTATTTATGAATTTGCCAACAGAGGGAGGGAGGAAAAGAGAGGGGGGGGAGGAGAGGGAGAGGATGGGCATGCCAGGGCCCTTGCCACTATAAATGAACTCCAGATGCATGTACCACTTTGTGCATCTGGCTTTATGTGGTTGCTGGGGAATTGAATCAGGGCAACAGACTTTGCAAGCAATCTTCCCATCTCTATACTGTACTCTTGATTAATTTTAAGTATAATACTCATATTTATATATCACATGTAAATGTTATGTCAGATACAAAGGACCAAAAGAAAAAAAAACCTTGGATCACAACAGCTGTTAAAATTTGGTATGGATTAGGGGTTTACTTCTTTTTTTGAGAACGAAATTCTTCATTTGTGAGCAGTGAGGAGAGGAAGAGAGGGTATATAGGTGCCCCATGGCCCTCAAAGCCATCAGTCTGAATGGATCTAGGGGAGGTGTCCTTTAGCCTGCAGATTCCCCAGCATCTCCCTTGGGCAGCCCCGTGTTCCCAGTTATCTGCAGGCCTCCTCTTCAGGAAGTCTCCGTTCCTCTGACAACCACCTTTCTTCATAGCATGGTCCCATTTCTCAAAGGAACCTAGCTTCTGTGCCTTTTCTGGGAGTGTTGTCCTTTCAGGTCACTTCCCACGTATCAATCAAAGAACCACCTGTGACCCCTTTGGGGAGATGTGAGGCTGTCTGGTTGAATAACAAAGGCATCACAGAGTCCCTTGACTGGGGCTCAGCTGGCTGAGATCTTCCTGGCTCTGTGGAATTTCATTGCATGTAAAAGAGATGAGAGAGGAGCTCTTCTTCCTGGCCTGGGGTCCTTCTTCCTCTTACAGATGCAGACCCCTGTGGCTGCTAACATCCTAGTAGCCATAGTAACAATGGACCATATGGCCGGTGTCTGGTCTCCATCAGATATTTTCTGGTGTTGGTGTTAAAAGCATTTCCTCTTTTCTTCTACCCCTCCCCTAGATCCAATCAGGCTGATGGCACTGAGGGTCTCCCAGGGGAGCAGCCAGACAGAGGAGATCTGAAGCTGACAGAACTAATGAAGCCTCTTATTTTCCCCCAAACATTTTGCCTTGCCAAGTGCAAGAAGCCAAATAAAGCTTTCCAGGAAGCTCTGATGAGAGATCGGGGTGCTCTAGTTCACAGTTGGCACAACTGGGGCCCAATAGGAAAATACACTGGTATACAGCAGGCACACAATGAATACTTGGGCAAGAGTCAATGTAATAAAATAGAGCTTGCATAGCCACTTTGGAATGCCTTCTAAGCTGCTGGAACACCTCACTGTGAGCATTCAAGTTACTCAGCAATTATTGAGTGTCTGCTGTCTACACTGTGGGTAATGGTGTGGAGCCTCTAAAGATGTTAGTTTGTTGAATGAATCCCACGTCCCTGAGGGGGGCTGGAGAGGGATTAGCAGCGACCACATACCAAAGGGTTTGGATCACAGTTATCTCTGGGCTTTATCCATAAGAGAAGCCTTGAAAGCTGTTCTGTATCAGACAGCCAGGATCAGCTTCAGGTTTCAGAAATATTCTTTTTAAAAAAATATTTGTTTGTTTGCTTGTTTATTAAAGAGAGTGAGACAGAGTGAGTATGGGCAGGCCAGGGCTGCCAGCCACTGCAAACAAAATCCAGATGTGTTTGTCTGGCTTTAACGTGGGTACTGGGGAATTGAATCCAGGCTTAGCAAGCAAGTGCCTTTAACCACTAAGCTATTTCTCCAGCTCAGAAATATTCTTTATTGATAGAGTTTTAAAAAATTAAAGGGAGATTACTGCATTGAACAAAGAAATGATATTCTTAAAACTTCTGACCCAGGCCTTAAGAGAACTGGCAGCTTTGGCTCCCTACCTCTCAGAGCTTACCATACTTTAAGATGCTGTGGCCACCTGGTTAGGCCACATGCAGGGGACAATCAACTACACCTCTTGATGGTCCAGCTGTGTTTCCTGTAGTGGCCATGTGCATGAACCATTGGACATTGCAACCCAGCTGAGTGCAGTACTAGACCCCATCACACTAAAGCAGGAAAATCACCTGGCTGAGCCCAAAACCCATGGAATCCTGCTAGGTAGAATAATAGTTCTAAGCCACTGAGTCCCAGGGTGGGGACAGATAGAACTATTATTCTACCTGCTAGGTAGAATAATAGTTCTAAGTCCCTGAGTCCCAGGGTGGGGACAGAAGGGTGGGAGGGTGGGAATGTTTGATGCAGGTGTACATAAACAATAAACTGGACGGAAGGGGGGAGGTAGGGCCCTGGGCATCGATCAGATCTGAGGCTCAGCACAGACCTAAGTACAAATCTACACCTCTTCTCATGACTGCTCAGCCCTCCCAGAGCAGCGCCAAGTCAAGGCTAGCATTTGCTGAATGGAACAATTCCTAAAACTCACAATTTCCCCCATCTAAGATAGTTGTCCTGTCAGGAATTCGAAGGTGCCGCTCTCTGAGCACACTTCCCTCACCTCCACTCTGAACCAAGCCTATCCTTCCAGCATCTGCATCCGATGGTCCTCACCCTCCCCTAGGCCAATCCCCTGGTGTGGACTTGGAGTTGGCAAACACAGGGTGAGTTCACAGTCAAGTCTCTAGCAGCCCCGCCCCCCTGAGCCCAGGCATGGTATCTATATGGGAGACAGGCAGGGCCCAGGCAGATCAAATCAGATAGTGAAGGTGAGCAGGAGGGCAGCCCAGAGCTGGACCAGAACAGGGGACTGCCTTCTCTCTTGGGCAATCCTGTTTCGGAGATGTTTGCACGCTCAGGGGCGCACAATTTTACAGCCTCCTTGCCAGTGAGGGGTGGGAGAAGAGGGTGGGCAAAGGGTTAGCAGTGTCATGAAGTGATGGGTGCTCAGAGAGAGCTCCGGGCCTGGGTTGGAGCCCTGTTCTTTGGGGTTGGTTAGCGCTGTGGGCCTCACTGAGCTCCAGCTGAGCCAACTGTCCCCATGTCCCCGTGTGTGTGTGTGTGTGTGTGTGTGTGTGTGTGTGTGTGTGTGTGTGTGTGTGTGTACACTGAGCATTAGGAATGACTCTGGACCCTCAGGTTATCCACCTGCTAGGGCGGTCCTGGTTGGGGGGGGGGGATCACATGGTTGGGAGGGGTGCAGGTTGACGCGGTCCGGGTCAGCCTCCGCAGCTGACGTCCTCCTCGCTCCCTCCTCCCCGCCCTCCGGCGTCTGGAGCTCAGCCCGGGAGCGGGAGGAGCGGAGGAGCGGGCGGAGCGGAGGCCCGGGCCGGGAGAGCGCGGCGGCCGCTGAGCCCCGCGCGCGGAGCGGGCACCATGGTGCTGTCGGTGCCTGTGATCGCGCTGGGCGCCACGCTGGGCACGGCCACCAGCATCCTCGCGCTCTGTGGGGTCACCTGCCTGTGCAGGCACATGCTCCCCAAGAAGGGGCTGCCGCCGCGGGACCCGGAGCCCGACCCCGAAAAGGCGAAGACCGGTGTGCTCCGGTCAGCCCAACAGGTGAGCGCGGCGCGCGGTCCCCAACCGGGCGGGGTCGCCGGGGCTGCGGGGACGGGAACGCGGGGCAGGGGCGGCCGCGGGGAGGGGGACGGCGGACGTGGGTCGGGGCAGCCCGGAGGGAGTGGGGAGGGTCCTAGAGGAGAACTGGGGGTGGGGGGTTGAAGAGGCTGGGGAGGGGAGGGAGCATCTGAGACCAGTGTGCGTGGCTGCAGGGGGGGTCAAGTAAGAGACCTGGCTGTGAGCCCTAAGGGCTCTGGGAGAGGCGGGGCGCATGCCTGCAGGGCTCTGCACTCTGGGGTTAGGGCACAGTGCAGAATCAGGGGAAAGGCAGGGGGGTCTGCCAGAGGGGGCAGGGAGATTGTGGAGCTGATGCGGGGCAAACACGCAGCAGAGAAAAAGTCCAGGGGGAGGAGATGGCCTTCCTTTGTGACCCCCTCCAGGTGGTTAGCAGGTTAGGGGTACCTGAGGTCTGGACACAGCCTAATGGGGAGGAGCCTGCTGGACCCTCCCCCTCCCAGCAGCTCCGAGCTCCAGCCACCCTGGGGGCCTCCTTAGCCTGCTCCCACTTTTAGGGCTTTCATTCCCTGCATCTGCCCTCCTTAGAGCCCCTTTGATCAGGAAGTGGGTCATGCTTCCTAAGGGACATGTGACAGCAGGGTCTGGGAGGTGTGGGAGCCCCCACCATGAGCCATAACCTTAGGGATGGGGCTCCTGGAAGATCCAGGAGTGTCTGGCTGGAGTCATTTGAGGAAGGCTGGCCTTGAGGTTGGGGTCGCAGGCCTTCTAGGTTCCCTGTAGAATACAGATCTCAGCGTTCTAGCTGCTTCTTGCCTTAAGTCTAGCTTCCTTTTCCTAGTAAATCAATTATTCAAAGCCCGGCGGACCCAGTGTGGGTCACCGGTCACTGTATAGTGAGAGTGGAAGGGAAATGGCTGCTGTCCTTGAAACATTTAGACTCCAAAGGAAATGACATTGAGGCTGGTTAAGTAAGAGCTGGTGGGCAGTGAGCTGTCGGCTGAAATGCTCGGAAGTGGGCTTCCCAGTGTGGGAGGGGAGCTTCTATCCCTGCACCTTCTTTTCCACCTGGCACACCTGAGGGATGGAGGGCCACTCTGCTGCCTTCCAGCGGTGGCTCTCCAGGCCCTGCCTCCTCCCTTCCCATAGAGAAGCATGAAAAGCAGTTGGTGCCAGTGTCCTCGAGAGTCTCTTCTGTCCCCCAGTGGTCCACACTGTTGACCATCTGTTAGAGACACACCAAATTCCATCTCCCTGCTACTTTCCTTCAGAATTTTCTTTTTTTTCTTTCTTTCTTAATATTTCCTTCAGAATAAGGTACACAGACCCCCGCATAGGCGCCATGCCAAACACCATTTATGTGAGATATATATATATATATATATATATATATATACTAGTGTGATGATCCAACCTCCAGATCAGTAAACAAGTTCAGAGACCTTAAGTCCCTTGTTCAAGGCTACACAGTTCGAAGCTTCTGAGCCCAACTGCAGCCAAGCTGGTCTGGTTTCTGAGTCTTTGCTAGTAGCTACTCCTTCCACTCTGCCCCCACCCCTCAACCTGGCAGGTGTATACCAGGGACCCCCTTCTGTGGTCTCATTTTAGAAAGACACTAAGCTCTTTCTCTCCCCGTCTTTTTTTTTTTTATCACTGGCTTTGAACACAAAGAGCTTCTTGCTCTTTAGGTATCTTTCTGTCTAAATGTCCCCTTCTCAGGTAGGATCTTACAAGCTAACACATACAATGAACACCCCAGAGCTGGTTCCCATTTTCGTCCCTCCCACTTGTCATATTGGCTGGGATCTTTCCCATTCACCACCTGCACAAAACTTATTCCCAGCACCCAGTCAGTACCTGGGAACTAGCATTTATGCAACGAGAAATGCTTGCCAAAGGTCTCTGCACCGGTGGCCGGCACTGTCATGGTATCTGTTCAGTTGGAGGAGGGGGTGGTGCATGGGACATGTCTTTGCCACCTAAGGCTAGCTGCTAGGATGAGAATCTGTGGAAATGTGATGCCTGTCTATGCATGCTCCTTCCCCTAGTTCCCCAGGAACAGAAGATTTGGCAAGTGGAGGTGTGAAAGAGGTGAGCTGAGATCTCAAGATGGTTCAGTGACCACTTAGTTCTGACTCACTCAACACTGACCCAGATACAGGAGGAAAAAAAACCAAAAACAACACAGTTGATTTCAAGGAAGGCCAAGGAGGCAGTGTGCAAGGTGGCAGGTGACCGAGGGACAGAGTCAGGAAGGTTCCTTGAAGATACAGAGATGTGGGAACTCTAGATTTCTGTGGCCCCAGCAGAGGATTAGGGGCTCGCTGTGTCCTATGGAGAACTTGGGTTCAATGTCCCTGCCTGTGTCTCTAGACCCATCTGTTATATTGCTGGGAAATTTCTTTGGATTCATAGCCCAAGCCTGGAGATCTGATTACCCCAAAGGAGAGAATGGGGACTGAGGAGCTGGGTCAGAGTATTTGCTGTGAACCCACGAGGACCTGAGTTTGTTCCCCAGTACCCACATAAAAGGCCAGGTGTGGTTGTGCATGCCTGTAACCCCATCTCTGATGGAGGCAGAGACCGGAGGCTCACTGGGTAAACACCAATGACCCAGGGGCTCCCTGGAAAGCCAGTTATGAGCTCCAGTTTCAATAAGAGACTCTGTTCCAGGAAAATAAGGCAGGAGAGTGAGAGGACTCTGGACATCCTCCACTGGCCTCTACATCTGCACACACACTACACACATCCCCAAACAAATTTAAAAAAAAACAAAAAAGAATGGGGTGAAGTTAACTTTGTAGTTAAAAAGAACTTTGAGGTCTTCCCTGGGTTCATAATATAACAGGGATCCATCGATAGAGTTTGACAGTGGTTTGGTCTTGGGTAGGAAAAAATTCATTTTATTTTCATTTACCTCTAACTAAAACTTGGCATTTTCTATAAGTGGGCGTATAAACAAGAAACCACTGTCGTATTACTAATCCCCATGACTCTGTCCTCAAGGGAAATCACAGATTACCGCTGTTTACACTCATTTCTCATTCTACGTTCCAGTATTTACTGAAGCCCCTGCTCTCTGTGCTGTGACTTACTGAATTCATAAAGAAAGCGTGTACATAGCCCATCACAAGTTGATTTTCTTTACATATTCCTTTATAGCCCAAGTACTTTTTTTTTTTTTAACTTTTTGGGCATTCTGAGGACATGTCTGTGCTCTGGACAGCTAGTGATTGATCTGATCACAGAATCCTGCTGAGGGTGAGGTGGCAGAGGGGAATTTTGACACTGCAGCCCCCCTTCCTGCCTCCACTGGGCCTCAGTTCCCAGTCGCTCACTGGTGTAAATGCATACTCAGGTCTCTTTGTCCTGTCTTCTCAGACAAGCCCCTCACTCTTGTGCAGCCCTTGGGGAGGGGTACAAAGAATTCAGTCTCTATAGAGACCTCCTCTGATCTGGCACCCCTGTTCTCAGTTCTGCTTGGGAAGCTTGAGTGAGGAGACCATCAAGAGGGCAGAGTGAGGCCCCTACCTCTCTTTCTCTGCTGTTTCTGAATTTATTCACAAGAGGTACCCAGACCCCTGTCCTGTATCCCTGGTGCTTTCAGAGGCAGCCTCTTTCCTCCCTGAGGGGCTTCCAGATGAAGAAGTTCAGGGTCCTGAAGTCACTTCCCAAAAAGAGTTGGATCCTAGAAGCTGGGTATGGTGGTGCATGCCTTTAATCCCAGCACTCAGGAGGCAGAGATAGGAAGATTGCTATCAGTTCAAGGCCACCCTGAGACTACATAGTGAATTCCAGGTCAGCCTGGGCTAGAGTAAGACCCTACCAAAAAAAAGTTGGGTTCAAGAATCTTTTATTTTAGGGTTCTGTCATTCGCCATGCATGGCACTTACCATGTTGTGATTTTTCAGTGGATCTTCTCAAACACCATTGAGGTTCTCAGGGGACTCAGTGCTGACCTTTTGAGGCAGACACATAGTCTTTAGTGAAATTGCTTGGCCCTCAGCAGCAGTCACCACCATGCCCCTTCTATCAGCACCCCCGAGTCCCCACTGCCACATGCTACCCAATGACAGTTTTCTCTTCCACCGGTGGGACACAGAATTATAGTTTTCTGCATGTGTGTGTGTGTTTGTATGTATGTGAGAGCATGTGTGTGGAGGCCAGAGGTTGATACTAGTGTCCTTATTTACTCTCAACCTTGTTTTTTGAGACAGGTCTTTCACTGAACCTGGAGCTCACCAGTTCAGCTAGGCTAGCTCGCTAGCAAGTTCCAGGGATCCTTTTGTCTCTGCCTCCTCAGTGCTAGGATTACAAACATGTGCCCCCATGCCCAGTTTTTACATGTGTGCTGGGGACCCGAACTCAGATCCTCATCCTGGTGTGGCAAAACATTTTAGCCATTGAGCTATCTCTCTAATCCCCAGAAGTGGTTTTTGATGGAAACCTGGTTCCAGGTTTTTATGGAATGAATAAAAACTGAATTTTTGTCAAACAATATATGCATTAGGAGAGACTTTTTCCTCAAGGTCAAGAGTATTTGTCCTTCACATTTTCTGTATTCCCGACAATGTCTGCTGTGCAGCAGAGTGTGGGACACCCTCAATGTGGATGCTGAATTAAAGCATTGCATTATATCTAACATTGAAGAGGAAAGAAAAAACACAAAAGAGGGTATCTAGGCAAGAATCTAGCTACAGGAGGAGACTTGAAGCCAGGTTCAATCTATATAGGGTGTTACCTTGGGAGACAAGAAACAGATGTGGGCAGGTGGGGCCAAATGAGGGAGCAGGGAGTGCCTGGTCTTTAAGGTGTGAATGTTGGTCTTGCAGTTTGTTTTCTTCAGATCTACCCAGCTCTGTTTGTGATTTGTATGCTTTCCTATAAGTAGTTATATGCCAGCAAGGTTCTTCCTACAAACCACCTGATTGTGACATAATGTACATGAACATAAATTGAGTATCAGGCAACTCTTTATTACCAGAACTTTTAGGACATATTTGAAAAGCCTGAGGCACTTTTCTTTCGGGAGTCTATCCTGAGCTCCCTTTCTACCCTCTCTGCCGTTTCTTCTGTGACCACCTCCTGCAATAGGAAAGATTCCCTTTGAGAACTATGGCCTCATTACCATCAGTAGGGCCCTAGGAGCCCTCTTCCTAGGACCTCCAGAGCAGCATCCCCAATCTGCTTGTTTTCATTATACATGTAAGAGTGAGACAGGTGTTGCATCTCATGTTAATTAGTTCATTCATTAAAAGTTAATGAGCACACTAAGCGTGGCTTACAGCAGTGAAGACACACTGGCCTTTCCTGAGAAGTGGGGAGAGAGATGATGCAGCAAGCCTGCTTCACAGCAGGTGACATTCAGACAGTCATGAGAAACCCCGAGGAGGGGCACTGCCACCTTTAGCCAAAAATACAACTTCTTCCAGCCCAGAGTGGCTGTTCTCCATCTGGAGGTCCCTTCCCACTGCTGAGGATTGGTGGTCCTATGAATGGCTAACCCCACTCCTGGAACTGATTTTACTCCAGGATGCTTTAAGGTGTCACCTCCAGGGATCCTCAAACTCTTATTTATTTATTATGATGTCGTTTGTGGTTGGTTTTGTTTGTTTTGTTTTATTGTCAGAGTTTGAACCCAGGGCCTTCTACACGCTATGAACGTGTTCTACCACTGAACTCCTTTACTTCAGACCTTATTCTCAGCAAATTAAAAGGAGTCATTTCTCAACTTACTAATTGACTAAGCTCCTGACAGATAAACAACAACAACAAAAGGTCCTTTTGTATACCAAATGACACAAACCATGAGAATATGTTGTGATGGTGATGATGGTATAGCTGTCTACATGTGTTCTTTATATTTCCACACACTTATTAGCTCCATTCTGCAAGTGAGTGACATGAGCCTCAGAGATCTTAAGTGCCAACTAAAAGGAAGGCAGAGCTAGGAACCAAATTTAGGGGGTCTGGCGCTAGACACTCACATGGCTAGAGTTTAGTAGGAAAAAAAAATAGTCAAAATTTGGTTGGAGACACTGTTTGCCCAGATACACATGCAGGTGCCTCTGAAGCTGTATCATTGCAGGCCAGCTTCAGACACCTCTCCCAAGGCCTCTTGGATTGCTCCCTGTCTTAACCGTCTATCAGCTTCAGGCATTGGGTATAGCCCAGAGCCCTCCAGGGAGATTTTCCACTGTAAACATGTTTGGGCTGGTTGCTTAGCAACAGCAAGGCAGTTATGAATTTTTCAACAAGAAATTAACATAGATAATTTCAGGGAGATGCACGACACCCACTAGGAGTGCCAGGCACTTGCAAAATAGACCTGTATGTCTGCAGCCATCAGTACCTTCCCAGTGTCAGGTACTAACATGTCACTTTCCTGTTTCTTCCTCAGTTTATACTCTTGGTACATCATATGGATGACTCGGATGCATAGCTCTCCTCATGAGGGTTCCCTAACCCCTGTTGTTAACCCCTGCAGAGAACACTACTGCATCTGTGATGGTTAAGTTTTATTGTCAACTTGACCTTTTTAGTCATCTTGGGTGGGTCTCTGAGGATGTTCACAGGAAGGCAGCCTCTCAGTAGGGCACAAGATGTAAGGAAGCTCAGGGAAGCTAGAAATGAACATTCCTTCCTGGGATGACAGTGTAAGAAGGAAATTCCAGAGACTCAGGAAACCAACAAGTGTGGGATAGGGTTGCAAGACCCCACGCTAAGGCTATATAAAGGGGGAGAAAATCTCCCCCCCCCCAGCTGTTTGCTATTCTATGTGTGGTGTTGGTAATGGCTTCTTTCTCTTCTGCTTGGACCTGTGAAAGGGGGCCAGCCTCTTTTTCCATTATGGAACTTCCCTTGAATTTGTAGCTTTTCCTTTCCTTCCTTAACTGTGCCTGGTTTGGAGATTAATCCCAGCAGCATATAGCTGACTATGACAGCATCCTTCTCAGAGTGTTAGATGCCAACAACCTGAGATACAAGGAGAGGACTTAAGAAGCCATCAGGAAACATCTGGAGAAGCCAGAGGGGCTTCAGGTATAGAGGAACAGGAGAGAAGAGACCAACATCAGACCCAGACAACAAAGAGGAGAAAAGGAAAGGCAGACTGTCACAGAAATAGGGATAATCAGAATCCAGGAAGGGAGCCCTTTCCTGGGCCCTGTTGGACCACAAGAAATACTGGGCTGATTCCTTTCTTGACTCTGTGAGCAGTGTAGCCAGGAGTGGGGTACCTGTCACCTGACCTTCGTGTCACTGTGTTCTTATTTCTTGCTAGCTGACTTTGAGGAAGTCAGTGGAGGAGAGCAGCCTCTGAGGGTGGAGGGTAATCTGAGCGTGGAGGAGGGCAGTTTTCTGGAGAGCAGAACTAACAATGGAGGAGTTCTCTGTGTGCAGGTCAGAGCCCACACCTGTGCACACAAAGGCCCCTATAAGCAATTGATAAGAATGACTTTGTTAGCAGAACTCAAAAGAAAAACAGACACAAGAAGTATACTCCTTCCTCCCTTTAATCTTTTCTCTGACTCCTGTTCTTCCCTTGATTATTTTATGAAGTACTGTGTATCAGGTTCATGTTGGGGGATGGGAATGCCATCTGCTCCTTCCTCAGAGACACATAGAGACCCATTCTTAGCACTCCTGAGACCTCTGTAGTAGTGGGAGGGATTGGGGTTAATAGAAGGACCAGTAAACATGCAGAGCAGAGAGCAATTTGAGCCTGTACATGACCATATTTGAAGGCCGGTGGGACCTGAGCAGGCAATGCAGGGTGGACCCTGGACTCACGCATGTTCAGCAATGCTTCTAGTAATGCGTCTGCACACTGTGTAGGATGACACCAAGATTAACATTGTCGTTGGTGGTGGTTGTTGTAGTCAGCTTCAGTTGCTGAGATGAACTTCCAAACCAGGCACAGTTTATGGGAGGAAGAAGGGATTTATTTTATGCTTACAGATCCAGGGGAAGTTCCATAATGGTGAAAGAGGATGACTCCCTTTCACAGGTCCAAGCTGAGAGAGAAACCCTTACCAGCACCACACACACACACACACACACACACACACAGTAGGGAGCTCCACAGAGCTCAGACTGTTCTGCATAAGTATATCCAGAAATCCAGATCTGCCCCCAGTAGCACCTTAGGGCTGGACCTTGGGATCTGCCAAGGTGACACCTCCGTCAAGTTGCTAGCTTTAAAAACTCCTGAATCCATTAGGGGACATCCATTCAAACTACCACGGTGGTGGTGGTGTGTGCATGGTAAGCACATAAAATTAACCACTTGAAAGAGTGTGAACCCAGCCCACTTAGTATGTTCTCGCTGTTGAGAAACTACCACCTCCACTTAGTTCTAGGACATTTTTGTCACCCCAGAAGAAAACCTAAACCCATTCATCAGGGAGTCTCCATTCCTCCCTCCTCCCCAGGCCCTGGTAATGGCCATCTGTCTTCAGTCTCCATGGACTTGCCTGTTCTGGACACTGTATGTAAATAGAACCATACAACATGTAGCCTTGCGTGTCTGGCTTCTCACACAGCATCCTGTTTCTCGGGTTCAGCCATGCCATTGAGAGTAGCAGTATACCTGTGTGTATTCTTTCCTCAGGCGGAGGATGTTGGGGTTCCTTTGGGTGCTGCTCTCTGTGTATTCCTGAGCAGTATTTGTTCAGTTCTTGCCTTTGGTTCTTTCTGGCATGCACCCAAGAGTGGAATCCTGCACTGTATGGTAAATCCATATTCAGCTTTTGGAGGATCATCCAAACTGTCCCATTTTCTGTTCTCCCAGCAATATGTGAGGCTCCCACTTCTCCAGTTCTTTGCTGTCAGCTACAATTTTCCCATTTGTTTGTTGGTTTGTTTTTGATTTTGTTTCTTTTTTTTTGATGATAACCACTCAAGTGCATGTAAAGCTGTTATGATTTGAGTATGAAATATTCCCCATAGGTTATGTGTTCGCTTATGTGTTTTAACTGGTGGTACTGTTCTGGAAGGTTCCAGAGCCTTTACAAGGTGGAAGAAGTGAGTTCTTGGGGCCAGACCTTGGGGTTTTATAGCCTGGTCCAATTTCCTGTCTGCACTCTACTTCCTGACTCTAAGACAACCTCACACTTCTGCCACCATGCCTTCTCCATTATGATGGATTATAGCCCTTCAAACAATAAGCCAAAAATCAACTTTTCCCCCTTAATTTACCATTTCTACTAATACTCCTTCTCTTCCTCTTCCTTCTTTTTTGTTTTGTTTTGTCTTCTTTTGTGATTTTGAAGTAGGGTCTCACTCTAGGCCAACCTGGAATTCACTATGTCGTCTCAGGGTGGTTTCAAACTCAAGACGATCCTCTTACCTCTCCCTCTCCAGTGCCAGCATACCTGGCCCTTAATTTACTCCTTACTGTGTATTTAATCATAGCAATAAGGAAAGTAATCATTTTAGAAGGGTATCTCATTGTGATATGTTCTAGGCTTTTTGTATTTTAAAAAATCCAAACTTATTTTTAAGTTACTTTAATGCATTTATTCTGATTTTCATTCCTGAATTATTTAAGCTTTATTTAAAAGTTTAGGAAGTAATTAGTGTGTAATAAAAATAAGGTAGTAAGAAATCATAGTAACTATTGAATAATTGTTAATATATTTTCTGTATGAGGTTGGGGTTTTAAAAATTCAATTGACAAAGTAGTCATAGTTATATATGAGGTAAGTAAATATATATTTATATAAGAGATTTTGATATATGTATACACTTTCAAATGATCAAATCAGTATAATTGACATGCCCATTCTTTCATACACTGGTTTCTTTGTGGTGAAAGCATTCAAAAACCTCTCTTTTGGCTATTTGAATATATAATAGTTTACTATTAATTTTATTAATTACTATTAATTATACCCTGTTGAGCAATACACAAGGGTGTATTCCACCTGTCTAACTGTCTAACTGATCACTCTCTTCCTAACGCTCACCGTCCTTATCTGCACTATTCCACTACTTCTGTGCAGTTCACTTTTGCACACTGCCCAGATGAGTGAGGGCAGATAGTTTTCATCTTTCCCTGCTTCCTGGCTTATTTCACTTAACAAAATGTTCTCCAGGTCCACCCATGTCACAAGTGACAGTCTTTTCACTTTTCAAGACTGGAGAGTATTCCGTTATGCATGTATTCTACATTTTCATTATCCATGCATCTCTCCTGGGCCGTTTAGGTTGATGCCAAATCCTGGCTAGTGTGAATTGAGCTACAGTCCACTTGTGCGTGCAGGTGTCTCTCAGCTAGCTGACTTCCTTCCTTTTGGATGTACGCTCAGTAGTCAGATCGCTGTATTGCATGGTTCTATTTCCTATTTGAAATGTTCTCAAAAAGTAGTGGCTCTACTGACATATTCTTATCAACATTGTGCAGAGGTTCTCCCTTCTCCACATCCTCCCCCACACTGTCTTTTTCTTTCGATGACAGCCCATCTAGCTGGAGGAAGGCACTGTCTTCTCATGATTTCCACGTGCATTTTCCTAATGATTAGTGGTGATGCAAGCATTTTTTCCACACACCATTGGCCAGTTGTATGATTTCTTTCTAGAAAAGTCTGACTCTTTTGCCTATTTTTAAAATAGGGCTGCTTAGGAGGGAGGGATTTGGGGCTACTTATTAGATTCTCATTTAAAAATATTCATCAGGGGCTGGAGAGATGGCTCAGTAGGTAAGAGCACTTCCCAAATACAAGGACCCGAAGGTCTGAGACCATCTGTGTTGGTTCTCCAGCACCCACATGAGCATCTGGGCATGCCCACAAGTGTCTGAAACCTTGGTCCTGCGGGGAGCAGAGACTGAAGAATCACTGGAGATCGAGAAGACATCGTCATTAGTGGGAGACTCTGTCTCAAGGAAACATGTGGATAAGTGATGGAGGGGAGACACCCAGTGTTCTCTTCTGGCCTCTTCACATGCATGCAATGCACAGGGCACATCCTCTGCACACACACATCTGACCTCTGCACATGCATGCACGGGGCACAGCCTCTGCGCGCACACACACACACACACACACACACACACACTACACATATGCAAAAAAAAGAATTAGAAAGATTCATCAGCAGCTGACAGATTTTGCCAACTTGTTATGTGTACTGAATGCTTATTAAAACCAGTGTACACTGGCTTCCCTGGGCTGCTCACCTTTGCTCGAGAGTCTCAGGAGAAGTGAAGCGTGTGGTGTATGGCAGTCCTGGCTCCCTCTTCCAGAAGTCTGTACACTCTCACCTGTTCCAGAAACATGTTGTGTGTTACTGTAGTCACTTTCCCCTCATGGAGCATTCTTCACTCAGATATTGAATGTCTACACCCCAGGCCCCATCTTCCATGTCATTTCCTTCTGCACTGACATTGCTGGGCAGTGAGTGCCAGGAGGAGCTCGGGCACCGGAGGGGCTGGGGCAGTGCACACAAGCCTTCCCACCCTCCACTTTCGCTAAGTGTTAATTCATTGGCTAAAGTACTTTCATCGCTTTATATCAAAGAAAAACCCCGGGTGAGTTTTACATAGCTTTGAAGGGGCATTACAGTGATATTTTGGGAATTAATTGGGTGGATGTGGAATATGTGTTATGATATTTCCCATTCAAATAATGGAGTGTTGCTGCCTACCTTCAGAAACTTACTGGCCAGCACATTTCCAGGAACATATCACAGTAAGGAGAGAGGGGTGCATATAGATGTCAGTGATAGTAGGGTGAAGAGGAGAGGGGTCCTGTGGGAGTCCAGCTACATCTGACTCAGGCCCAGGGCGTTTTGATATATTTCACTAACTTCTTCTCACTCAAGCCAGGCATAATCTTTCTTCTTAGAAACTGCACGGCTTAGCAGATGGCAAGAAGCTAGGAGGAACACTGGCTGAGTGAATTAGTCAGTGATGGATGGGTGGAAGACTGAAGAGGAGGGGATCCAGGGCAGCTGCCTTTGCAACCACAGTAAATTCGGGCCCAGGGAAGAGGGAAGGTGCTAGTTCCCTGGAGGATCTCTGCACTGGCATCCAGGAATCTAGGCAAGTGTGGTTCATGGACAGCCTCTCTGGATGGGTTTTCCCTCCCTTCCTCCAGGTCTTTATTGGTTAACATGGAGAGAAATGTAAACCTTCACCTGCAAGGCCAAGGAGCTACTCTCAAGGACGCCACACTGCTAAACCAGCCAGCTTGGCCTTGCCGCTGGAAGAGTGTCGTGGGGAACAGAGGTTCACTGAGCCGAGAGCAAAGGCTTTGTTTTCCCAACAGATCAGATGTCTAATGTTCTTTGTATGCTTTCTCACATGAGCCCAGTCTAGATTTAAGTATGTGACTCTATTAAAATACGATGAATGGACCTAGGAAAGTACGGGGGGTTATGAGGAAGAGGAAGAGGTCTAAAGGAAGGGAGGGGAGGGGAACAGAAGAGGGCAGTGAGAGAAGAAAGGTAAGCTAGAAGTAAAGCACATGCCCACCACGCATGACCCTGGGGTCCATCGCTGCTAATGCAAGAGGGAGAGAAAGACAACATACAACATGTCTTCTCTCATACGTGGAATCCAGATTACAGCTCTATGTGATATGAAGGCAGAAGGGTGCAGGCAAAGGGAAGGAAGAGGAGGGAGCAGCGAAGGTAGTGGGCAAATATGAGCAGAGGACATACGCATGAAAATGTCATAGTGAAGCCCATGATTTTGTATGCGGTCATAGACAGTTCCACAATGCTGGGACAAACATCCAGCCAAACACAGTTAATGGGAGGAATGGGATTGATTTCAGCTTACAGATCCAAGGGAAGTTCCATCAATGGCAGAAAAAGCTGGCTCCCATTCACAAATCCAAGGAGAGAGAGAGAGAGAGAGAGAGAAACCACCAGCAGCCAACAAGCACCAAAATGCAGCAAGCACAAACAGGCAGCAAGCAGGACCCCCAGAGTTCACACTGTTCTGCACACCTTTTAGCTGGTATTCAGATCCACCCCCAAACATACCTTTGGGTTGAACCCCAGGATCTGCCCCAGGAGATCCAAGTTACAAGCTTTAATAAGACCTGAGTCTATGGGGAACATACATTCAAACTACCACATATACTAACTAAAAAATAATAATGGTTAAAAAATTGCCAGGCATGGTGGCCATACCTGTAATGCCAGCATTCGGGAGGTAGAGGTAGGAGGATCAGGAGATTAAGGTCACCCTTTGCTACTTAGCAGGTATGAGGCCAGCTTGAACTACACAACACCCTATCTCAAAAAAAAAAAAATCCCTACACCAACAGAAAATTTAATTAAAAGAAAAGGACTATTCTGGAGGGAGTAGTGTTTGGAAAAGGTAAGGTTAGGAAAATGCAGTTGGAGGGTAGGAGAGGAGCTGATGGAGATGGTCGCAGGCCTGGGATGTCTTCTGTTACTACATTTCCCAGGGCTCCTTTCCCAAGGCAAGGTGCTGAATGTTCAAACACACATCCTCCCACACAGCTGCCTTCACTCCAAAGGAAGGCAGCCTTCAGCATGAAGGTCAGTGCTGTTACTTTAAGAGAAAATACCAATGTGATTGGTAGGCCCTTTTTTTCTGGGGCTGTACAAATGTGTCATCTTGTGGTCACACAAAAGGAGCAGATCCTTGAAGCACCCACAGGGCCTTCATCCTCTGTGCCAAATCCTTGGTAAAACACAAAGAAAACAGGAATTGAAAGGACTGTCAGATGGCCTCAGCCTGGACAGGGAACAATGCGAGAGAGGAGGGGAGACTTTCCATTCCACAAAGGTGTTGAATGGATCAGACTCAAATGGGGAAGCTGGGAAATGAAGAGTCACCTCCCCCTGGGGTAGCTGCAGAGGGGATTGGCTGGCAGACACAATGCTTTGTGAATGTCCTGATGGTGAAGTGCCTTCCATAGTCTGAGGGCCAGGGTGATGTCCAGGTGACCGGCTGGAATGCTTGCATCTCCTAGGAAGGACTATAAACTGCTAGTGACACTGGAGATGCCTGTTGAGCCCACAGTCCACTTGCCATACAATGTTTCTGGAATCATCCTTAGCCTTAGGGCATCTTGAGCCCTCGGAAGAGGGAGTCCCTTGTCCCTGTAGCCTCAGAAACCCAGGGATGGGTCCAGCAGAAGTAGCCACAGCAGGTGCCTGTGTCTGATTGTACCCAGAGCTTGAAGAGGGGAAAACAGGTTCAAGCGGCTGTCAGGGATCCGGGCAGCACCCACGACTCTATCGTTGTCCCTGGGGGAGGCACATCAGAGCAATGACTCCTTTGGGAGCCGAGAAAGGTGGCTCTGGGTAGAGCCAACGTTGTTAGTAGAAATCCAGCCCAGGGACTCTGACAGGCCGCCTTGGGAGGCAGTCAGTGCTAATTGCAACAGTAAAGGAAATGGTAATTGGATTAATAAATAGTATGAATAATTAAGTTCTCCTCAAAGAACTGCAGTGATTTGATTATACTCGTTAGATAACTGGAGGAATGAGGCACTTGGGCTGTGAGTTCCAGCTCTAATCCACGCTCCCTTCACTTGTCACTCCAGCCAGTGTCCTAACCTTCCCCTGTCTCAGCCAGCCCTCTGTCAGCCATGTTCCCCTCACTGAATTGTCTCGGAGATTAAATCAGGTAGCACAGCAAGCACCATGCCCAGAATGTAATGAGTGCTGGGCTAGAAAGAGTCCCTTTATGTCTCCAGGGCTGCTCTCTGAGTCCTCCTGCCCTAGTCCCAGGCCAACCGCAGCCCCACATCCTGCCCTCCTATACCATGGCCCCAAAGGCTCCCTCCCTGCTGTTGGCTTTACTGACAGACACCCTCTGGTCCATCATCAAGGTGGCTTTGGCCCAAGGAGGGGATCCAAAGGAGAACTGTGCCATATCGCTGCACCCCTCAACTGAAGGACTCAGTTCCTTCCAGGTGGCTAGCTTTCCTTGGCCTCTAGTCCTGGCTCTATAATCTCTCCCACTCTTAGTGTAGTGGGGTGAGCTGAGGATTAGAAATTAGATAATGCCCAGCAAAAATTCCTGTGCACCTCAAAATTTAAGGAGTACCCGAATTTTTGCCTACAAAGTTAAAGAATTAAAATCATAGACAACCTGATATTAAGGTATAGTGGGAGACTTTCTTTAAGGGAACATGGGGAGTTACAGAGATCTCCAGACACCAGTGTGGGGAGAACACGTGGGAGAGGTTTTAGCCAAAGTCTATGCTGTTTAACTAAACAGGCAGGAAAGGAACGATAGCAGAGGGCCCCCATCATGAGAAAAAAGGTTCATGTGGGGAGATCTTGAGTCCTTACCTGGAAAATGAAAGTCCTCCTTCTAAGATGCCATGTGGAAGAGAGACTGGGCTTTGTTTTAGGGAAGCCTTTAAAACTTCCACTAGGTAAGTCAGAGAGATAGTTGATTGGTCTATATCTGAGTTAGTATCTAGGTTTGAGCTCTGCCTAGAGACACCTCCCACTCAAGGGGAAGGGGTGTCTATGGAGCTTTCTTGAACTGTCACACTAGCTCCTTCAAGCCTAGGGATGTTCATTGACCCTGTTCTTGGCCCTGGATACTCACCATTCGTGTAGGTATCCTTGGCCTTCCCACCTGGGTTAACACCCATTTTATGAGAGTTTCCTTTATGTCCAGCATAACTGAATCATATGGACTATCAAAACTTGGACAACAGGTGAGCGGTCACCACCCACCCTGAAAATCAGTGAGTAGACAGGGAGTTAGTTGGCCAGGCCAAGACCGGTCGCCAGTGAAACTGACAATATTGGGACCAGCAGTGATAAAGCCTCTATTTCTAGAAGACTAGGTCCTTTAGAAGCGCCTCTGTTTTCCCTTTGGATCCAGCATTTAACAGGTGCTTCGCACTTGGCACAGCCTTTAATACCTGTTTGCCATGCCAGGACCTGTGAGCAGGCAGTTTTCAGGGCGCTTCTTCTTCCAAAGGTCTTGCAACTGCTGAAGGAGACACAGCCTACATTTATACCAACTGGGAGCCAGCTGACCACTGGCACAACCAGGTCAGAATCTTGTGCGTGGATGGCTCCTGTGTGGTTGTGTTCAGCTTCAAATCTACCAGAATATGGCAGAGGACAGAGAGCAATAGAAGTGGCTCTGCATTATGGAGTGGTCTCTTGATTTGCGTCTTGTCAAAGGGAAGCACTCGCTTGAAAAGTAGACAGTTTAGCAAAGCAGAGCAAACATTCCTCCCTTTGGGAGCAGCCAAGGGGTCTGTGTTGTTTTATGAATATTTATGAGGTGGGTTGCATATTCATGGGGTAAGGTGACTCTTTTTCCCTCTCAAGTCAACCATGGTAGACCAGATCTCCTTTTAGGTATTTCTTCCCATGATCCTCTGG
Source organism: Zapus hudsonius (assembly GCA_004024765.1). Classification (NCBI taxonomy): domain Eukaryota; kingdom Metazoa; phylum Chordata; class Mammalia; order Rodentia; family Dipodidae; genus Zapus; species Zapus hudsonius. The sequence continues at coordinate 29,122 of PVHP010006965.1, read as the reverse complement.
AATAGCCCACACAAGAGATCAAAACCACAGTGTCAATGATATAATGAAGCCAGGGTCTATTAGGTTGCAGACCCTTTGTGTGCAATGTGTGGTCACTGGGAAGGCACCCTCGTGCCTTAGTTTTTGATACAATGGGACTGGCCTCTCTGTAGCTTCAAGAATGTCTACCCACAAGGGGGCATTCTGTCAGAAGACACAGCAATGGCAGATGCAACTGCCATTTCCTTGGTTACATCATCTCTAACTACTTGTCAACCAGGTGTCAGCCCCTTAGAGGCCATTCCTTAACATCTCCTTGCCAGCTAGACGCAGGTCACACAAGCAACCAGGAACCAGTTTGTCAGCAAGCCCCGCTATGGGACGCTCAGATTGTACTCTCTGGAAAATGAGACCTGGCTGGAGCCTCACTGTGATGGTTAAGTTTTGTTGTCAACTTGACCTTTCAAGTAATCTTGGGTGGGTCTCTGAGGATGTTTCCAGGAAGGCAGCCTCTCAGTAGGGGGCATGATGAAAGGAAGCTCAAAGGAGCTAGAAGTAAACATCCTTTCCTGTGTGGGCAGTGCAGGAAGGAAATTCCAGAGACTCAGGAAGCCATTAAGTCTGGGATAGAATTGCAATACCCCACCCTAGGGCTATATAAAGGGGAACAAATTCTCTTTGGCCCTCCTGCCAGTTTGTTGTTCTGTGTGTGGTGTTGGTGATGGGTTTTTCTCTCTGCTTGGACCTGTGAAAGAAGACCAGCCTCTTTCACTTTTCTGGAACTTCCCCTGAATCTGTAGCTTGAATAAATCGTTTCCTCCCATAAACTGTGCCTGGTTTGGAGATTCATCCCAGCGGCGTGTGGCCGACTGAGACACTCACTGATGGCTGAAGCTCTCGTTCTGGGTGCAGCTGCCCCATACTCTTCTTTCCCTAACACCTCCTTGTCTCGCCTTCCTTGGAGAGGTCTCACCCAATGTTCCCTTCCTTGTTCTCGACTCTCTGTGGCAGTTACTCCCTGGCCTACTACCTGGCTTCTTCCCTCCACTCCTCCCCCCATGTCTCAGGCTGCTCCCTCCCACCTCCCATCTCCTGTCTTTCAGTCCCTCCTGCATGAACCTGCTAGTTTAAATCAACAGAAACATGGTTCTGCTCAGGTCGTTCTCCCACTCACAGAATGTCCAAGGCTGTTGCTGTCAGAGAACAGAATTCGAGCCCCCTCGCTTGGCATTCAAGGCTCTTTATTGGCTTGGCCTCACCATTCCTTTCCCACCACAGTTCTCCAGCTCCACCTTCTTCTTGGCAGGCTCACCACCTCAGCATGGCCCCCACTTCCCGGAGCCAGGCTGCTGCCAGCCCCCATCAGAGGTGCATCTCTCTTTGACCACCATTAATCATCCTAGAATGCTAGGCGGAAGCCCTTTCTGATCATACAGACAGTGAGGAAGTGCCTCTATGGTATTTGCTAGCGTACTGGGCCTTTTAAAATCACATTCAGTGGACTGGGGATATAGTTTAATGGTAGAGTGCTTGCTTTCATGCATGAGGTCCTGGGTTCCAGGAAAAGGCTATTATATATCTTTTTATACATATGTATCAGGAGTAGTAAATAGCTTTCATCTTACATATCAGTTCTTATCCATTGGTTGAGCACAGGATGTCTGAGCTCAGCATGAAGGAACACTTTGATCGATTAGCCATGCCTGCATGAACACAGGGTGGGGGAGTTGCAGCTTATCTTTCCCATTTATGAGCATCTCACCTCTCCTACTGAGTGATACAATCCCTGAGGCTAGGGGCTTATTTATCCTCCTTGCTACAGAGGCTGGGTGAATACATAGCAGATGTGTGCTGGTTTCTGTTTGACTGGATACTGATCCCATGTGGAGGATTTGGGCTTAAAACCAGACTATCAGGACAATTCTGTGAAAAAGTCCCTGTCCTGTCTAAAACCACAATTTATAGCAGGGCGTTTTGCACCCCTCACTTCTGGAGGATGTACACAGAGGAGGATGTACTTCTCACCTTTTCCACCCACATCACTTTTGATGGATGCTAAACATGCCTGAAATTTTTTTCAAAAAATCTTCCTCCTTCCTTTCCCACTAAGTAAAGCTTCTGAGAATGCAAATATGTGGGAAAGGCATTGGTAGGAGGACAATGGACAACCTTGAGTGTATACTAACCTATTTTATCTATGGGTAAAAATAAAGAAGTTTCAGTAGTTTATTCTACTTATCTCAGAACCCCCCAAACTACCACCACCACTACCACCACCATCACCACTGTAACAGGGTGATTTGGGGATTAGAATTTAGATAATGCCCAGCAAAAATTCCAATGCACCCCAAGATTTAAGGAGTGCCAGAATTCTTGTCTACAAAGTTAAAGAATTAAAATCATAGACAACCAGATATTAAGGTATAGTGGGAGACTTTATTATTTAAGGGAAGATGGGGAGTTACAGAGTTCTCCAGCCACCAGTGTGGGGAGAAAACGTGGAGAGTTTAACAGAACTTATGCTGTTTAGCTAAACAAGCAGCAGCAGAAAAAATAACAGAGGGCTCCCATCATGAGAAGGAGAGGTTCATGTGGGAAAAAATCTGGAGCCTCCCCCCACCCCAGACTATGGCTGGGGTAGGGAAAGGCCTTACCTTTTTAAAAAAATATATTTTATTTATTCATTTTCAAGCAGAGAGAGAGAGAGAGAGAGAGAGAGAGAGAGAGAGAGAGAGAGAGAGCACACCAGGGCTACCACCTTGTGGGTCTGGTTTATGTGGGTCCTAGGGATTTGAACCTGGGGCCTTAGGCACTGGAGGCAAGTGCCTTAACCGCTGAGCCATCTCTCCAGCCGGACCTTACCTTTTAAAGGCCAGATTTAGAGGTCCTTCTGCTGGCCTGCCATGTGGGGAAGAGAGGGTTTTTTTCTAGGGAAGTTACTTTAAGTTTTTCCAGGTGAGTCAGAGAGACGGCTGATTGGTTCATACCTGACCAATCAGTTTTAGCACCTAGGTTTTAGCTCTAGATAGACACCTCCCACTTAAGGGGAGGGGGTCTCTGGAGCTGCCTGACCCTTCACACCACCACACTGGGCCATGTTCTATCCAGGCCTAAGGCTCTGGACCAACCTCTTGTTAGGATAATTGAGATTTCAAAGAAAGTTGTCCTTTTCCCCTCCTCGCCAGTTTGTTCAAATAGGTCTGAGATCTTACAGTCCCTACTCTCTGTTGTCATAATTAAGCCTTCCCACACCTGAGCTGATAGGGGAAACAGGCTCCTTCCTCCTAGCCATCACTGGTTGACTTGAGGGGGTCTCACTTCTCCAAAAAGAGTTCAGCAGGGGTTCCCATCCACCATCCTGGCTACTGCAGGCTCCTTCCCTACACCCCATGCAACTTCTGTCCTTTTACAAGCCTTAAAATCCCTCTCCCTGGCTCTCTCTCTCCCGCTCCCTCTCCCACTTCTCTCTCTCTCTCTCTCATGCATGCACTCCCTTTCTCTCTCTCTCTCTCTCTCTCTCTCTCTCTCTCTCTCTCTCTCTCTCTCTCTCTCTCTCTCTCTCTCTCTCTCTCCCCAGGTTATGACATTCCTCTTCTGCTCTCTGTTGGGAGCTTCCTTCCCTCCTGCTTAGCCCCTTTCCTCTTGGCTTGGTTCAGAGCTCCCTTCCCCTCCTGCTCTGCACCTCACCACTCTCCTGTTGACATTCAATAAAACCTCAGACCCAAGAAACTGTCTCAGAGTCCTCTATTCTGAACCTGACACATCATTTAAAATAAATTGGCACAATAACTGGGTCGAAAATTATTGCCCTAGCACTTGGTTTCCTCAATTATCTAAGGATTATAGGATCAAAAATTCCTATAGCTCCCCTGAAAGACAATTCCAAGAATTCAATGCCAAAGGAAATTGACCATATAATCAAAACTCTCAAGCTTTAATATTGACATGACTTTCTCAGGAAATCACAAGGGAGAGGGAACAAAAGAGTATATTACCTGATGGAAATAAGACCAATTTGCAATATGTTCATATATTAAAGTTCTCTATTTAAAGAGACAGCCATCACAAATAAGAAACGGCAGAGCCATTGGCAGGCTGAGCTGAGCTGAACCTCACACGCCCACCCACTCCGCAGAGAGACTGAATCTCTGGAAAAGCAATTCGGGGGTGAAGAGCGGCCCACATGGAGATTCTGGAAATGAAGAGCTGGTCTTCTGAGGTCACACTTGTGCATCATCTAGATTCAGAACCCAGGCTAGTGACACAGCTAATGTCCAAATATCCAGGCAGTTCAGGGAAAACACAGCTGGCGAGGTATGGAGGGCCCATGGGGCCATTTGACTAATTATGTGACCTCTGTGGGGCAATTGGAAGCAATGCTGTGGGCTTTTACATTCTTAACTGTTAGGCTGATCTCAGAGGCACCAGGTGGCTATGCTGAGCAGTACTGGCCTCGGGTGACTTGGCTTCAAGCAACCACAGCACTGATATATATGAGCTGTGTGGTCTTGGACAAGTTTCAACCTCGCTGAGCCTCTAGATAAAATATTTGTGTGGCTTTTATAGTTACTCATCAAGATAAATAGAATAGAGAAATAGCAGACATCTTCCTATAGGGATGGGTGAAGGTTAGATGTCATGGCGTTTGTGTTATTCTTTGAAGAGTCCGTTGTACTCCGGGAGTGTTGAGGGAGTGGTGGTCATCTTGCCTTTTCAGACATTGTGCTGTACTGGCATCAGTCAATGCAGGGATGATGTCTGAAAGAGAATGTCTAGGTGGGGGCTTGTCCTATCCTGGCCTCCAGTCTCACCGAGTGCTTGTTTGTCTGGTTGGGTTTTGTTTTTTTAAGACAGGGTCTCTCTGTGGAGCCCAGGCTGGTTTGAACTCGGGATCTTCTTGCCTCCACCTCCTAGGTGTTGGGATGACAGGCACACACCAAAACACGAGACCAAAAGCTGTGATGGGAGGAAGGGGTTTATGTTGGATTATTGTCTCAAGGGGAAGCTTCATGACAGCCGGGAAGGCATGACATGACTAGGGGCTGGACATCACTTCTGCACCAGTGAACAGAAAACAGCAAAAGAAGAATGAAATGAGCTCTGGAAAGGGGGTGAGCTGGCCATACACACACACACACACACACACACACACACACACACACACACACACACACACACACATATATATATATATATATATATATATATATAAAACAGCATTATTAGAAAGAGATATACACATGATTTAATTTTAATAATAATACATGTGTCACCTTGGGCATCCGTGAGGATGTGTAGAGCCCTGTGATTCTGTATGATTGCCTTTTTCATTATTTGAATTATAGAATTAAGGGGAATTTCCTTAGAGGTATCCTTTAAAGCTTTTTGTGTATTTTTGCTGAGAGTTTTTTGTACCAGATTATATTTTATAATCCATTGGATGGAATAAAAACTGAGACTGAATGATCATACCATTGGAAAACACTCCTAGTCTATCTGTGTTTAAAAACTGGCAAATTAGCTGGGCATGTTAAGGTGTTTACCTTGTCTTCCCTGTATCTAGGGAAATCTCAGAGTACATCTTTTAATCTATCCTGGGACAAGCCAAGGACAGAGATTGATGTCACAAAACCTTTTAGTGTTATTGGGAGCTGCACAGTGTACATTTTGTCTTAGATCCCATTTTGTAGCAAACCTTTTGATGGTTGGAGGGTTATGACATTTTGTCACAGGACTAGAACTATTAGAGCAGGAGCCAACCTCTCAGGCTTGTTTGTTTTTTCCTTTTGGAAAGTTTTTGTTAGAACCTTATATCCTTGGTTGTACATTTTTCTGAGTATTTAAGACCCAATATGTAGCCAAGATTTAAACAAGTATATGCCTTTTTTTTTTTTTGGTGTCACTAATGGCTTGGGGGACTTGGGGGGATCTGGGAGGAGCACTGTGGCTTCTCCAGCATTGGTGTTATCAGGATGAGTCCAGGATGTGCTGACCTTGGCCTTCCCTTTTCTGGGAAGCCTGGAGGACTGGTTTGTCCTCAGTTGTAACTGTCCTGTTCTAGATTGTACAGATTTTGTTTTGGTTTCCGGGTCTTCCCTCATCAGAAAGGCTGGCTACCAGAGAGTCAGTGTGAAAATTTTGTCCTCAGTGGTTGCTCTCCTGTTAAGGAGTGTCCCCCCATCTCCTGTGGCCTCATGACATGGGAGCAGTGACAAAAATATTTGCCTATTTTACTCCATGGCTCCAATTGAATTTGGCTTTTACATAAGTAGTTAGAACACTCAGAAAGGAATTTGTTTCCACCTTTTAGAATAGATATATCTATATTGACATTTATAATTGACTAGTAAAGCATACCTAATTGAAGAATGGCCTAACCTTTAGTCTACTGTGTCTAACCTTTGAGTTCACTTATTTTGGAACAGTTTAGGGCATAACTGAAGTATGAAAGTAGACTTTTTTTTTTAATACCTCATGACTGTTAGTACAAACAGAACATATTGTTAGTTCTGAAAACATTATTTTTAGCAATAAAGCTAATAAATTGATCTAACCTGGAAGTCATCAGAAACAGACAAGTAAGACAGCATAAGTCTTAACATCTATGTTTGAAAACATACCGATCACCCCGAAGAGTTTGGAAACTCAATTGTAGAGGCTGAAATCATTTTTCTTAGATGTAGATCATTGTCTGAGCTTGAGGTTGTACCCTGAAGTAGGGAATATGTCTTAAAGAGTTAGTTTATTTAGAGGCAATTGACCTGAAGTACCCAATATAAGACAATTGTTAAAATAAAATCCTAGAGACTCTGTGATTACCCACAATAGAGCAGTCTGGCCATTGTTGAATTAGAACAGCTGAGTTCTAATATAACCCTTGGTGAATCTGTTTTTTGAAAGAGAAAACATTTGACAACCAATGTTGTCAGCTTAACCTTAATATTAATCTGATGTACAGTAGAGATCCTCATAAACATAAGACAATTTCATGCTTTATCCATTACTTAAATTTGATAAAACTTAAATAAGCTATCTCAACATACTTTACCTAACAGGAGGATAGAAGCCACAATGGCTGAAATTAAATCTTTAAGTTTTATAAGTCTGATGATGACGTTAGCGTTAGCATGAACAAATTAAAAGTCATTTTAAAAAACCACACTGTTTTTAGATATGAGAAACATCCTTGAAAATTAACACTAGTAAACAACCCTTATCTTAAAAACTCAGTTTTCCCAATAATTAACACATTGACAAATAAAGAAATATAGCTAGCTTGGATGAGTGCCTTAAAGAGTCCCTTTTTTAAATATCCCTTAACCCACAAACAATTTAGTATTTGTGAGCTGTTAGATGAGAAACCTTAACCATAAAACTTAGTTTTAAAAAAAAATAGTTAAAACCTTAGCATCTAGAATAGGGTCTTGGAAGGGCCTGGAAAAATTTTCCTTTTGAGACAGTTTCAGTAAATGTGTCCCCTTTTATCCACCAAGGAAACAGTCCTTGGAGGTGTCCCCTTTTGCTGAAGGGGGTCCCTTCCTTATGCAACCTTTTCTATTGATGATGTCTATCTTTTTTTTTTTTTATCTCTCTTGTTTTGTTTTCTCATTTTGATTTTCTTTCTTTTTTTTTTTTTTGGCTTCCAATTACAATAAACAGAAGTTGTACCTCAGAGCAGCTGCCTTACGCCCTTGGTTGGTTTGGCCATTAATTTTTGTAAGTTAGCAAGTTTTGTCTCCTTGAGCCTTTGAAGAAAGGCAACGTGCCCTTTATTTTCCCTGTCTGTATGGCATATAAAATTGTCTTGTGTTAAGTGGAGACTTTGGGGCTGTATTGGAAGCTGAATGTCCTACCTGAAATGACCAGGAGAAGAGGGTCGAAGGCGTAGAGTCAGAGTGTGCCTGCTTCTGGCTTGCACCTTCCGTAAGAAGAGAGGCACCTTTTCAGACTGACTTGGGACAGGAAATTTGGGGGTGTCCTTTCTATAGAACCCTGGATCCCAAAATTCTGGATTTGTCTCAAGTCTAAGGAGCCACATCTCATGACTTATGTGTCTCCTGGAGCAAGGGGAGTCCCCTCACGGCTCTGTGCCACACCCTAAGGGGCCAGTCTCCAAGCTCAGGTTTTCTCCTGAACTCCCCAGCACATATGTGCGTGTGCACATGTGGCTCACATCATGGCATATGAGCATGTGTCCTTCCCTGAGAATAAAATATAGAAATTACACTTTACTCTTGTCTTAATTGAGTTAATTGCTCAATTGGGGAGTGCTGGGATCTCATTTTCTTACCCCCCCCCTTACAAGAGAGGTTGGCATGGGGATTCCCCCCTAGTCTGTGAGCATTTCAGAGTGGCTTTTGGGACTACAACAATATGTGTGTGTGTGTGTGTGTGTGTGTGTGTGTGTGTGTGAATTTTAAGATCAAAGGCATGGTCTGTCATATTTGATAAAGTTTGTCTGGTCTTAAAACCATGTACTGGATTATGTATGTTACTTTTTTAAAAGGAAACTGAACCCATTTATCTTATTCTTCTCATCATCTTTTATTATCACTTACTCATTCCATTCTATCATCCTTTCAAGTCCCTCTGTAATTCTTGTCTATACTTCTCTCAATTACTATTAAGAGAAATCCCCTTTTTAATAATGTCCCTTCTTAGTACCTTTTAAAAATACCATTCTTTATTTTTCTTCACTAAGTTCCATGAAAATTCCTTCTTATTGAGCTCATCAAAACACATATAGCATTCACAATTTCTTTTTATCACTATTATAGAGCCACTATTAGAACATGAATTGAAAATGGAAGTAACCATGAAAGGGAGAGATAAAAGATTTTATATCAGTTGTTTTTAATAAGTTAATCATCTGATTTTCTTAAGAACAGCTCTATAGCAATACCTGTTTTATTCTGATACACATTTTAGGCAAGCCTAATGGCTGAACCTGTTTAAATATCCTTTTTCTTTTTCTTTTATTTAAACATTTCTTAGATATCATTTTTAAATTATTTTATTTGTTTTTTAAAATTTTATTTATTCATTTTCAAGGAGAGAGAGAGAGAGAGAGAGAGAGAGAGAGAGAGAGAGAGAGAGAGAGAGAGAGAGAGAGGAGAACCAGGGGCACCACCTTGTGGGTCTGGCTTATGTGGGTCCTGGAGAATTGAACCCGGGGCCTTAGGCACTGGAAGCAAGTGCCTTAACCTCTGAGCCATCTCTCCAGCCCTAAATATCCTTTTTCTTAAATGATGACTGATCAATATAGCTAGGACTAGAGAGTTAGGAGTCACTGAGCCCAAAACTGTAACTGGAGTGATCCATCTGACAGCAGTGGTCAGTTTAGATGGTTTTATAAGCAAAAGAATAGTTGTACTCTGTCCTACAAAAATTTAGGTTAGAGAATGATTTAGTACTTAAAACTGACTTGTGGTGGTCACTCTTTCCCTAAAGAATGTTGTGACCAGTCTTTTTGACAGAAACAAAAAATAGTTTTCTTACTAAAAGAGACTAAGCAGATACCTTTGGAAAAGAGACTAAGCAGATATCTTTGGAAATCACTATATCTAATATAGAAATTTATAGTTGGAGCTTTTCCTAAAATTTTTTTCCCAAGAATGCTGAATGAGTATAACCACTGATAAGTACCTCTAACCATTGAACAGTTTGATCCTTAACCCAGACTTACAACATTTTCCAGGGTATTCTCCCCCCTCTCTTTTTATAAGCAAGCAGAAAACATACAGCATTTACAGTAGTCAATGTTTCTAACCATTGAGCTATGGATGAAAATAACCTTATGCCATTTTTGACTCAGTTTACCCATTTGATCATAGACTTTAGTACCGTAAAGAAGATATAGATCTTTATATGTTATGATTTCCCTTACATCTGTCATTAACCAGAGGGCCAGTTTGGTTTATGGAGAAGCATTGGGAAATATGTCCGTTTCTGGGTCTGTCTTCAAAAGAGCTCTGTTTTGGAGACAGAATCAGGCTGAGCATATCAACATCTGTTCTTTTTTTTTTCTTATTGTTTAGTCTATGATTGAGAACCAGCACATATAATAAAAGAATTGCAATCTAACATGTATTTATGTATAGAACTTAGTTCCTCATCCTTTATAGAATTAAGAGAAATTGTTCCAAGTTGATTTAACTCCTTATCTAATAAAAGAATTAGACTGTTTGTGTATGTGACACCTCTATGAATGTAATTTTAAGAAAACTGACAACCATATTTTTAATCATATTTATTAGCACATATTTATAGATTCTACAATCTATGGATGTAAGATATCTCAAGTTAACAATTTTTATGTACATTTTAAAAGAGTATAGGCAAAGCATAATGGTCCCTGAGATAAATTATAATTAACACATTTACCATGTCTGAACATGATTTTTGTTATCTTTAAAACCCTTGAATATATCTGACAAATCACCCTCGGTAGAATTTCCAAAAATGGTCCTGGTAGGCTGAAAAAACAGTAAGTCTGTAGCATAGTTAGGAGAAGTAAGAGAACAGTTTTATAACTTGGAAAGAAACCTTGAATAACCCAAGAACGGGGAATCTTTTTAAACATATCTGTGATCCCCCTGTCTCAGCTCTGTAAAAATCAAGGATATATCACATATGCCATGAGGCTTAGCTCAGTTTGAATAAATGTTTTATAGAGAAAAAAGCTTTACAAATTGACTAGAAATCAAATTAATTGAATTTAAATTTAAGTAAATTATGTATCTATTTTTTCCTTAATTAATCAGAGAATTTAAAAGCCATTCCATTTTAGCAAGGCAGAGCCAGAAGGTCTTTGCCTGTTTTTGTTCCCTGTGGCTAACAGCCCTTAATGTAGGCCTCATTCCCACCCAGCAGAGACCTGGAGACCTGAGTGATTGGCTCAACATGGGGGATGGCGTAGATGTCCCAAATCGGAGCGGCTGCATATGTAGGCTGATCTTAGTCACTGGCTGGTGGCAGGTTTGGGGAGGTGGTGGAGATCAGCCTTAGTGCCCCAGAGGGTGGTTTTTGTTTTGTTTTGGTTTTGGTTTTTTTTGAGAATCTGAGGTAGGAAGTGGAAAAAGAAAATAGTTTTTTCTGTCTCTGTTCAGGTAAAAGGTAAAATAAATTATCTAGCATTTGTCTCTGTTTAGATAAAAGGCTTTTGGTACCCCCTGGGGGGGAGTCTTTCATTCTGTAATCTCCCAACTGCCCATTGTCTTTAGCTACAGGTGGCTGAATTTGGGGGAAGGAAACTGTTTCTCCCTTTCTGTTCCCAAAAAGTTATAAAAAATTGTAACAAAAAGATCTCTGGAATATCTTTTCCAAGGCCAACGCACCATTTATGCAATGGCAGAGCTGGGGATTAGAATTTAGATAATACCCAGCAAATTGCAGTGTACCTCAGAATTTAAGGAGTACCCAAATTCTTGTCTATAAAGTTAAATAATTTAAAAAATTATAGACCACCAGAAGATAAGGTATAGTGGGAGACTTTATTTAAAGAAGAATGGGGAGTTAAAGAGATCTCCAGCCACCAGTGTGGAGAGAACATGTGGGAGATATTTTAGCCAAACAAGCAAAAGAAGAAAAGATAGCAGAGGTATCCCATCATGAGGAAAAAGATTCATGTGGGAACATTCTGGAGCCTCCCCTCCATTAGGCGGGGGTGGGGGAAGGGCTTACCTTCATGAGACCTGGAGATTCAAAAGTCTTCTCCTAAAACACCATGTGCAGGAATAAGAGACTAGACTTTGTTTCAGTGACTTTTTAAAAGCTCCCCAGGTAAGTCAAAAAGAGACAACTGGTTGGTCCATACCTGGCCAATCAGTTTTAGCATTTAGGTTTGAACTCTAGCTAGAAACACCTCCCACTGTGGGGGTAGGGGGGAAGAGACCAGGCCTGGAATCTGTGAACTTGCCTGAAACTGTCACAATTGGGGCCCGAATGTAAAGGCAGGAATATCTTTATGCCAGCCCACTCTGTTAGCGATCAGAGAATGATCTGACTTTATTTATTTATTTATTTAGTTAGTTTTGGGGGGATAAGGTCTCACTGTAGTCCAGGCTGACCTGGAATTCACTATGTAGTCTCAGGGTGGCCTCGAACTCACAGGCATCCTCCTACCTCAGTCTCCAAAGTGCTGGGATTAAAGGTGTGAGCCACCACGCCTGGCACCTGACTTCTTTTTATAAAAAACATTTTTATTTATTTGCGGAGAGAGAGAGAGAGAGAGAGAGAGAGAGAGAGAGAGAGAGAGAGAGAGAGAGAGAGAGAGAGAGAGAGAGAGAGAATGGGCATGCCAGGGCCTCTAGCTGCTGCAAATGAACTCCAAACACATGTGCCACATTGTGCATCTGGCTTTATGTGGGTACTGGGGAATTGAACCCAGGTTGTTAGGCTTTGCAGGCAAGTGCCTTAACCACTGAGCAATCTCTCCAGCCCTGATCTGACTTCTTATCTCTTGCCTAACCTGTTCTTCCACCTGATCTCCTCTATGGAGATGGGGGAGGTTTCCTTTACTTGAATTCAAATCCAATCCTGACATTGTGGTTGGTCAAGCTTAAAACCTCAATCAGCTGTCTCTCTGGCACACCGGAATCAGAAAGTATAAATACAAGGGGTGGGTTTTCCCTCTCTCTTGGTTGGCCAGCTCAGATTTCTGAACCTCCAGATCCTGGTAACCCCCACTCATCTCAGCCCGCTGGGAGACCTTGTATTTCCCCATGGACCCCCCACCCCTGCCCTCTACAAGGCAGGAGCTCTTTCCACTTTCTTTTCTTTCCTCTCTAACTCTCTTTTCATGTTTCTTCCAGGCTCACTGCCTGGGCTCTCAGACCACGTGGTTGCTCCTGTTCCCCCTTCCTTGGTCCACAGACTCTACCTTCCCTCTCCTGAGTTCTGAATAAATATAATTTAGTAGTTATCCTTCTCAATCTTGTAAGTAAAACAGACAAAAACTCAGGGGTCAAAGTTTGAGGACACTTTCCTGAACCCCAGAACCCTGGATCATGGTGACCAAGCATTCAGAACACTTGAGTTTATGGGTGACGTTTGATTCAAACCAACACAATGTCCTTTAACTTCTGATCCTCCTGCTTCCACTTCTCGAGTGCTGGGATTATAGGCATGCAACACCTTACCTGGTGTGATGCTGGGGATCAGACTCAGGGTGTTCTGCATGCTAGACAAGCACTCGACCAACTGAGCTAAACTTTTTAAATTTAAAAGACCCTCCAAGGGAAAAAATAGAGTAGGAAGTCCCAAGGGAAGGGGATTTGGAACAGGGGCTTGGAATACACAGAAGAGGTGGTGGTGAAGGTGTCAGGGTCACCAAGGTAACACTGCTTGCTTGGCTCAGGTTCCTGAAGACCAGCTGCACTGTCGAGTGAAGCTCCACTCTGCAGCTTGGAACACACACCTCTCTTCCTGGGGCCTGATCCTACAGACTCGCCCCTGAGCAGCCAGGCAGATGGAAGCCCTGGGTGCTGGCAGCGCCTTGGGACTTTGCAAGACTGACAGATATTTGTGTGGCACTGAGCACTCATCTGAGAGATGGAGCCACACAAGAGAATCTTTCTGCATCTACCCTATCTGGATGTCTGGGGCCTCTCCATCTGGGGTGGGCCCACGTGAGGTACAGGCACCACCCACATCAGCAGCACTGGGGTGCATATTCCTTAGATATGTGGGTTCCCTAGTCTCCACCTGATACATGGGCCTGGGAATCTGAATTGTACATTTTGTAGGTAGGTGTGGAAACCTGCTCCTCCCAGGATCCTCCTCTTTCCCATCAGGAGAAGGCTGTGCAGGGGCAGAGTAGGGGGCAGTGGGGTAGAACTCTGGGGTGTCAGTGGGTTGAATGGAACCTCTGCTGCTCCTTACCTGACCATGACTTTGGACAAGGTGCTGAATTCTCTACTTCCCATCCATAGAATGAGTTTGACCATCAAAGAACTTTCTGGAAGGTGATTTTGAGGATTCAGTGTGTGCACATGGAATATATACGCATGCACATACACAGACCACACACACATACTTATTATATACACAATCAGGACCTATCCAGGTGGTCATACTGCAGAATGGATAAGGCTGCTGTGGTTCTGAGAGGGCGCTCCTATGAATGTCTGGTAGTGCCCTTATAAAAAGAGATACGGGGAGATGTCCTCTGTCCCCCACCATGTGAGGATAAAGGGAAAAGGCAATCTGGCCATGTGCACATCAAGACGTGGAGGTCACCACATACTGGATCTGCTGGCTCCACCATTATGGGCTTCGCAGGCTCCAGAGCTGTGAGAAATGAGCATGTGTTGTTAGGTCCCCCAGCCTGTGGTAGTTTATGAAGGACCTGCCCTGTGCCTTGTGGCTGGTGAGCAGCATTGCTGGCCTCTAACCTGTGACAGCTCTCAGCCCCTCACAGTGACAGTACTCAGCAGCACCAGCCTCCACATTGTGACAACCAAAAATGTCTGCGGACACCACAAATGTCTCCCCAGGGACGGAAGCATAGATCTGAGTGTGCCATTATGTTTGATCCTCCCCTAGTGTGCACCTGCCAGTCACCCCGTACTGCTGAGGACAATTCCTTTGTTCCAGCATGCCTCGATCTACTTATCCACCCACCTCCCGATGGACACCAGGCTGCTCTCAGTTTGGGGCGCTCAGTGTGAATGGAGTTGCTCTCAGCAGTCACTTATAAGTCTTGTAGGTTTATGTTCCATCTCTCCTGAACAAATACCCAGGAATGGAGTGGTTTGGTCATAGTAGAGTAAATATGTATTTAACTCATAAGAAACTTCTCCAAAGTGGGTCACCACTTTCCCTTCCCATCCACCAGCAATGGACAAACATTCTAGATGCTTTACACCCTCACCCACACAACTGAGCTGTGTTCCAGAACCCAGCAATTGTAGCAGCTGGCGTTTGGTACTGTCTGAGAAGTCTATGCTCAACTCTGTCTCTTCTGTCTTCTTCAAGGTCAAGAACAGCCTGGGGCTGTTTCCCGCTTGCTCTTTCTGAGGCACTACTTCAAGAAGGGTGCCCCAGCACCAAAACCCAATTTAATAAACAGCCCTACGGTGAAAAAAATCTCACCCTAGCGCAAAAGGGCTGCTAGGAGTCTGTTTACAGAACATTAGCTGCATAATTAATTTCTGCTCTCAAAACCTTCGCCTCACAGGGCCAGCATCTGTCTAGCTCACCCACTCCTGTACCCCTGATGCTCGCTTGGCACCTGGTCTGGAGTGAAGCTCCGTCAATATTTGCCCATTAGATGAGGGTTCGGTTAGGGTTCACCTGCACTGCTCCCCCCCCCCCTTGCCATCTGCCATCTGTCAGTCTGTAACAGTGTGGCAGGAGCCAGAGGAGGTGGGGCTGAGGCTGGGAGGAGGGGCAGCAGCAAACGACACATTCAGTGTCTGGCTTCCTGCACACTAGGGTCAAGTTCATTTATGGGAAAAAGGTCTTCCGGTGTGCCCCTAGATGACCTTGAACTTGTGATTCTCCTGCCTCCTCCTCACCCTCAGTGCTGCTTCTTTCCTTCCTTTTTACTCTCTCCCTTTCCTCTCCTCCTCTCTCTTCCCTTCCCTCTCACCATCCCTCCCTCCTCTCTTTTTCTTTCTCTGTCTCTTTCTTTTTCTCTTTTCCCTTCTCCTCCCTTCCCTCTGTCCCTCCCTTTTGTTTTTTTAAGACAGTTTGACTACACAGCCCTCCACTGTGACATGCACACTGTGCAGACATGGCTGCCGTCTCCATGGCCCTGAAACTCTGTCACCATTAAACACTAGCTCCAATTCAAATATATATTGGAGAGGCAGAGAGAGAGAGAGAGAGAGAGAGAGAGAGAGAGAGAGAGAGAGAGAGAGAGAGAGAGAGAGAGAGAATATGGGTGTGCCAGGGCCTCCTGTCATTGCAAACAAACTCCAAATGCATGCATCACTTTGTGAATCTGGCTTTATGTGGGTACTGGGGAATTGAACCCAGGCCTTCAGGCATTGTAAGCAAGCACCTTTAACCACTGAGCAATCTCTCCAGCCCCTCTATCATAGATTTGACTTGTGTTTCCCTAATTGGTGGTTGCTCACTATCTTTTCATGTGCTTAGTGGTCTTGCATGTGCTTTGGAGGAACATGTATTGAAGTCCTTTCTCTGGTTTTGAATGGGGCTTCTTGCTTCTTTGGAGCTGACTTCCCCATGACATCTTGACTTTGTGCATCCCAGTTACTTTGGGGCAGACTGTGCCAGGTCAGCCTCCTGGCTACTCTTTTTCAAAAATATTTATTTAATTATTTATCTTAAACAGAGAAAGAGAGAGAGAAAGGGAGGGAGGGAGGGAGGGAGGGAGGGAGAGAGAGAGAGAGAGAGAGAGAGAGAGAGAGAGAGAGAGAGAGAGAGAGAGAAGACAGACAGACAGACAGACAAAGAAGAAGAGAATGGGCACACCTCCAGCCACTGCAAACAAACTCCAGACACATGCACCACTTTGCACATCTGGCTTTACTTAGGTATTGGGGGATTGAACCTGGGCTTTGCAGGCAAGCGTCATCTGTCCAGCCCCTCTCTGGCTGCTTTTGCCTTGGGGCAGTCACAGCCTTGAGCAGAAGGCAGGGCAGGATAGGCTGGACATGTCTCCAGCTTCCCTTTGCCTGCAGGGTTAAACCAGAGACTAAAGGTCCCAGATTCAGATGAGGCTGGTAGAGTCCCCTCTGGCATGCCACTGGAGTATGTTTCTCCCATCCAAATGGATGCTCCATAACCACACAACTGGACAGCCACTGTGTAACTGCTAAACACCTTCCCTGATCTGCACCCATTGCCCCAGGTCCAAGGACAGGGAACCCAGAATCCCTGGTTCTGGGTGCAAGCCTGTCTGCAGGGCCCTCGGCTTGTTCGCATCTCCTGCTTCCCAGATCTTCTTGTTCCTCACATCCAGTCCTCTCCTAGGCTCCTTCTGTCTACCCCCCCAACCCTTTCCCCACTTCCTGTGCACTGAAGTTTCAGCTAATTAACCTGCAACTCAACGACTTGGTAGAACCAATGTTAAAATGCAATTTAGAGGTAGTGTAAGAGCAGGGAACAGGCTCTCATGGGTGCTTCTGCTCTTTGAAGACCTGTTGCTGAGCTCAGTTCCCAGCCTGGGCCATGAATCATTCTTGCAAAAGGCAGCTGTTTGTCCATGGGATAGAATCAATGACAAGGCAGAGGCTTTAGGCTGGACACACAGAGCTTGGGGGGGGGGGACAGGGTCCTGTCCTGGGCTCAGTGATCACCAGAGTGGTGACCTCTGTGGTATTTGTCAGCAGTGCAGAGCTGCTCTTGGCTGCTAAGCAAAAATTCCCCAATTCAAACCAGTCTGAAGCTAAAACTGGCACTGCCCACGTGCCTGGCAGTGTTGAGATGGCCAGACTGCAGGATGGGTAGACTCTAGGGCCAAATGACATTAGCATCAGGGACATAGGCTCTGTGTTTCTCCACCCTCTGGGCACTATGCTGTCCAAGATTGGCTCACTCCACAGTCACAAGACGGGGCTACATGCTTTCTGCCCAGTGGAGAATATGTCTATCATCTGGATTATGTGTGTGTGTGTGTGTATACACCCAATGCCAGGGTTAAAAAAAAGTCACCAAGATAATGCCAGAGGTCAAGATAATGCTGTGAGGGTCAAAACAAACACACTTCATCCTGGGAGCTGTGGTTGGGGTGGGGGTGCCCTAGACCAGGTGGTAATGTGTGGGAAGATGAATGGAGTCACAATGGATATTGGTAGGTCACTCAGAAAGCCCGTTATCATTTCTAGCATGTGTTTTAGGTTCTGTGAAGGTCACACAGAGTGAACATTGCCCAGAATGGAGGCAGCAGGCTAGGAAAATGGGTTAATGGCTTCATGCCAGCATGAAGACCTGCATTCAGACTCCCAGCAACCATATAAAAATGCTAGGGATGGCAGTTCTCGCCTGCACCCCTAGTGCTGGGGAGATGGAGACAGGTGGATCTCTGTGGCCGGCTGGCTAACTAGTCAAGCCAAATAGTGAGTTCTAGATTCAGTAGAGACCTTCTCTCAAAAAGTAAGGTGGAGGTCTGGAGAGATGGCTCCACAGTCAAGCCTAACAACCCAGGTTCTATTCCCCAGTACCCACATAAAGCTGGATGCACAGAGGCGCATGCATCTGGAGTTCATTTGCAATGGTTGGAGACCCTGGTGTGCCCATTCTCTCTGTCTAGCTCTCCTCTCTCTCTCTCTTTCTCTCTCTCTCTCTCTCTCTCTCTCTCTCTCTCCCCTCTCTCTCTGCAAATAAAGTATTTTAAGAATAAGGTGGAGAAAAACTGAGGAGGACACCTGACTGATGCACACACATGTGCCTCCACATACATGTGTACATGCACCTGTACACACACAAAAAGAACAGATCCAGCCATGATCCTCCCATTGAAAACACAAGATCAACCCAATAGGTCCAACTGGGAACTACATAAAATATTCCCCAAGGCACCCAAGGGTCCTAAAAAGTGAGTGTCAGATTTAGATAAGGTGGCTTCAAGTCAGGGCTGGCTGTAGCCAGGAAACCTCTGGGAGGTCTTTGTCATTGATGAATGGGGGGGGGGCAGAGAGGATTCTGTGAATGCCATTTGGTTTCCAGCATCCAGTACCAGCAGGGAAATGATAGGAAATCTGAAGTCAGGATATCTGAAAGCATTCATTATCCATAACATTTACCAGCATAGGACTTCATTCACACCACAGCCTCGGCTTCCTTGCTGTAAAATAGTAAAATAAATGTTTCTCAAACTTCGATGACCTGACAGAGGTGAGTGTGACTTTAAGGAGGATGAAAGACATGGGGACATTAGTGATGACTCGGGGCTGCTGGGCCTCAGGGGCACAGCCCTTCTTCTACCTCCCAAACCCCTGTCCTTTGAGGTCTAGTTCAAGGCCGATCACCTGGACTCTGTGGACTGCCCAGTGAGGATCACATGCTGTCCACCCTTGGCCATTGATTCACACCCCTTCCACCTGCTGCTGCGCTGCCTTCTAGCTGCTTCTGCTGTTTGGCTGTCTTCCCAAAGTACCTGTTCCTGCAAGCAGAGGACAGTGTCACCTGCCTCATTCCAGTGGAAAACTGCTGCTTAGGCTGGGTCACTTAAGGCAAAGTTCCCAGAGAGTGACTCTGCTCCAGCAGCAGGGCTGGGAGCAAGGTCAAGGACAGGCCATGTGATCATGGATATAGCACACCATGAAAGGGATTGATTGGGTTTATTTTGGCTTACAGGCCACCAAGGGCCAAGTCAGGAAAAGAGAGATCAGTGTTATGAACCAAAAGCTCAATTTGATGGTCTGGAGGCATGGGCTTGGTTTAGAGGTGGCTTTTCTGGAGTCAGTCAAATAAAGCAAAGAGTAGGTGGAGGATGGAGTGAGGGTTTGGGAGCCAGAAGTCAGATCAAGGAAAGAGTTCAGCTTTTGTAAGGAGCTGGGGATTGTGGGGAGGCAGTGAGCAAAGACACTCAAATTTTCAGTGTTAGAGATCAGCAGGGCAGGGAGGTGAGCTCTTAGAGATCACTGTGAGATCTAGATGAGCAGGGCAGGCAGATGATCTCTTACAGACCACTGTGTGAGGTCTAGATGAGCAGGACAGGGAGGTGAGCTCTTACAGATCACTGTGGGAACTCTAGATTTTTGTGGAGTGTGTTAGTCACCACTGGGAACCACTGGCATGTTTGAGCCATTGGGTGGAGAAGGGGAGAAAGAGACAGAGTCAGAGTGAGAGAAGGGAAAGGGGATGAAGCGGCTGGGACCTATAGGAGAGCAGCAAAGAAAGAATGCCCCAGAACTGGCCCCATGGCACCCAGGGCCACCCCATTCATGGACAGCTGAGGAATAAGGAAAGGAATGGATGATCAGGCCAATCACATGTATGTACTCTGATGGTTTTAGTGGTGACCTTTCACCTTCCCAGGCCATGCGCTCTCTCTCTCTCTCTCTCTCTCTCTCTCTCTCTCTCTCTCTCTCTGTGTGTGTGTGTGTGTGTGTGTGTGTGTGTGTGTGTTTGGGTACACATTTGTGTGAATCAATATGGATCCCAGAGACAATCACAGGTGTCATCTTCAGGAACCCCCCCCCTTTTTTTTTCTTGAGGAATGAAAGGGTTTATTTTGGCTTACGGAATGTAGGGGAAATTTGATGATGGCAAGGAAAACAATGGCGTGGGCATCACCTCTGCCACAGCACTACATCTAGCAGCAAAACACTGGCAAGGGGAAGCCGCTATAACCCACACAAGCTCACCCCAAGCTACACACCTCCAACAAGACTCCAATTCCAAGACTGCCCTCATCTGGGGATCAAGTACTCAGAACACATTAAGTTTGTGGGAAAACATGAATCAAACCACTACAATCCGCCTCTGACCCCCATAAAATGATAACCATGCATGGTGTAAAATGCAATGTATTCAGTCCGACTTTAAAAATCTCTACAGTTTTTTATCCACCCCAGTGATATTCAAGCATTCCATAATTCATGATCTTTCAACTGATCTGTAATAGCAATAACAACAATACAGGAACCCTTTTAAAATTTTATTTATTTGTTTATTTAAAAGATGAGAGAGAGGGAGAGAATGGGCACACCAGGGCCTCCAGTCACTGCAAAGGAAATCCATATGCATTTACCACTGTGCATCTGGCTTTATGTAGGTACTGGGGAATCAAACCTGGGCCATTAGGCTTTGCAGGCAAACTTCTTAACCATTGAGCAATCCCTCCAGCCCCTCAGGGACCCCTTTTTGAGACAAGATCTCTCATTGGCTGGTGCTTACCAACTAGGCTAGACAGTCTGGCCAATAAGCACGAGGGATGCTCATGTCTTCATCTCCCCAGTACTGGGATTACAAGAGTATCCACCACCACAGCTGGGGTTTTATATGGGTTCTGGGAATCCAACTCAGGTCCTCATGCTTACAAGGTAAGCACTTTACCTACTGAGCCATCTCCCCAGGTCCCAGGGCCATGCTCTGGAGCACACATCTCCTTCTGCCTCCTACAAGAAGTCAGGTCTCCCGGTGAACTAATCAGAGTGATTTACATTTGCAGTTCAACGTTAAAAAGTCCACAGAGCCTGTCCAGCCTCGAGCCCTCCTCAAATTCCCGGATATCTATGGTCCTCGGCCAGCTGTGACAGCCCCAGAAGTCATCAACTATGCAGACTACACGCTGGGGACCACAGAGGAGCCTGCTGCACCTGCCAGCCCCCAGGCCCAGAGTGACAGTCGCCTTAAGAGGCAGGTCACAGAGGAGCTGTTCATCCTTCCCCAGAACGGTAGGGGTCTTCTGCCCCCCCCTGACTCAGAACTCTGCCCTCTTATTCCCTGGCTGTGGCATTGGTCACGCTGCTAACCCTCTCTGGGCCTTAGTTTCCTTATCTGTGAAATGAAATAATGTACTTACTTGTCTGGGAGGGTTGCTGTAAAATACAAAATGTAAAATAATGCTTATAAAATACTACACTCAGTTCCTGGAACGAAGGTCATAAAAATATGACTATTGTTACTGCTTCTATTTTGCTGTCCATTGGCATCAAAGGCAGAAGCCACACCTGTTAAGTGGCTGGCATGGTGCAGGGCGTGAGGTAGTAGGGAGAAGAGACATAGCCCTTAACCCCAAAAAAGTGTGGAAGCTTTTTGTAGGGAGAAAATCTTAAGACCAGGAGGATGGCCCATCATATAGGAACAAAATATCTAACAAAGTTAGTTTAAAGTAAACCTAAAGGGTTTACTTGAGCTTACAGTTCCTGGTTACATCCCATAATAGCAGGGAAGGCGTGGTGGCAGGGGCTTGAACAGCTGGTCACATTCGGTCCACAGTGAGGAAGCAGAGTGATGAATGCAGGTGCTCAGCCACCCTCTCATTTTATTATAGTCCACGACCCCAGCCTATGGAATGGTTCCCATCATAGTAAACGTGGGTCTTCCACACCTGTTCACTTAATCAATAAAATCCCCCACAGATGTGCCCAGAGGCTAACCTAATCTAGATAAGCCCTCACAGGTGATTCTAGACCTTGTCAAGTTGACAATCAATATAAACCTTTGAATTGCTTTTCTGGCTGTGGTGGTGAGAGAGGTGGCGGAAACAACAGCCTAAGTGGCTTTAATATTAATATTGAGCCCATTCTAAAATATCCCCTGGCCTGTGTTCACATGACCCACGTTGGCCATGGAGATAGCGTCAGGACCAGAGCACAGCATTAGACTTTTTCCAGAGTAGCATCAGCTGCAAGGGGATAGAACCTCTTGTGCCAGCCTCTAGGGTTTGCCCATCGACATGATAAATAGATTTAAAATTGACCTACCACTGAAGTATGAGCTGTCCAGTGAGCAGGGCAAAATGGTGGTCCCCATAGTCACAGCTCTTCCCCTGGGATCCCCAGGCTCCTCAGAGCTTGGATAGAACCAGAGTGGGACCATTTTCCCACTTGCAGGACTCCAATAGTGAGCCACATGGGACATGAGGTCCTCTGTATTCTTGTCCTCGGATTTGTTATGCAAAACAGAAAATGAATTTTGGTTTGCTTCAAGTGTCTTGTGCTGCAGCATCTGTGTTCTTTTAATTCCTCCATTGGGGTTGACTCAAGAGAATATTCCAGATTTCAGGCTCCCATTCAAGAGAGGGCCAGAGAGCCAATGTTGGCAGATTTAGGAACTAAATTATTATTATTAAAGATGTCACCCATGCACCCAGAAAATGCTTATTGCCCCCCCCCTGCATTAAAGTCAAACCACCCTACTAGCCTGCAGCCTCTGCTCCAGGTCGGTCCTTTCCTCTTGTCTCCACGTGTTCACTCCTGCAGGGCAGGGAGGGATAGAGGGTGGTAGACGCCTGCAACAAGGCTTCACAGCTTTCCTAATGGAAAGTTCACCATGGGCTTGGTGCCAGGCTGAGGACTTCCCTTGCCTTATTTCTCTTATAGTGTTCACAGTAACTTTAGGAACAAGGAACCCATAACCACCCATTCTAGAGATGAGGATACTGAGGGACAGAGACATCTGTTAACTTTCCCAAAGGTTTACAGTTATTATGTAACACATCATGCCAGCAACCAAGCCCACCCATATCTTGATTACTGACCCATGATGGTCCCTTGCAATGCAATACCCATGGCCATCACTTGGGGCTTTAGGAAGCACTGGATCTGGAATTCTGTAAGGCTTTGGTGGAAGGGATGGTAAAGGTGTGATCAGGGAAGCGGAGCCCAAGTGTGATAGCCACCATGACTGTCTCCAGGTATTGTGGAGGATGTCTGCGTCATGGAGACCTGGAACCCTGAGAAGGCTGCCAGCTGGAACCAGGCCCCCAAACTCCACTACCGCCTGGACTATGACCAGAAGAAGGCTGAATTATTTGTGACTCGCTTGGAAGGTATGGCTCACATGATTGTCATTTCCATGTGCTCATGTCCCCTGGAGAAGCCAGGCAGGTGGGATGGGAGGGTCTGCCCCTGACAAACAGCCCCAAATGTATGTTTGGACACATGGGTTTTACTTCTCTCTCTCTCTCTCTCTCTCTCTCTCTCTCTCTCTCTCTCCCCTGACAAACAGCCCCAAATATATGTTTGGACACATGGGTTTTACTTCTCTCTCTCTCTCTCTCTCTCTCTCTCTCTCTCTCTTTGTGGGAAATTCTTGGTTGGCAGACATCTTCCCACCACATGGTGACTCAAGG
The DNA here is from genome assembly GCA_004024765.1 of Zapus hudsonius. Classification (NCBI taxonomy): domain Eukaryota; kingdom Metazoa; phylum Chordata; class Mammalia; order Rodentia; family Dipodidae; genus Zapus; species Zapus hudsonius. The sequence continues at coordinate 5,430 of PVHP010006965.1, read as the reverse complement.
ACTAGACCTTCCTCCCTAGCTCCCCAGTCTCCTCAGACCTTCTGGTAGTTGCATCTAGCAGGTGAGAGGAGGAAGAGGAGAGGACACAACTCCCAATAGCCTTAATGGAACACCAAATGAGTCACTTCCGCTCCCATGCCTTTGGCAGGTGCTAGGCACATGAAAGCACTTCACTGCAGAGGATCCTGGGAAATGTGGCCCAACAGGCTGCCCAGGAGAGAAGCAAATGAGTGAAACAGCTGTGGCCTCTGCTAGCCGTGCCGTTAGCGTTGAAGAGAGCTTCATGCTGGACATGGAGGGTCTTCCAAAGGTCAGAGACATTTCTGAGCACTTTTCCAAGAACCAGAGAGTCTCTCCAAGCGAGCCAGGATGTCTTGGGCACTCCACACTGACAAGCACCTCACCACCAGTAAGCAAAGAAATCGGGGCTGGCAATGGGCTAGCCGCATTGCATTTCTGCCACTTCTGTTTGAGTTTCTTTTGTTTTTGTATTGGTCAGCCGTCCACCACTATAACAAAGTGCCCAGTGGTAGGTACATTGCTTGCATAGTGTGTGCGAGGCCTGGAGTTTCCTTCCCAGCAGTGCAAAAAAGGGAAACAAAACCAGGTTGGGAGATGGTTTGGTCAGGAAAGTGCTAACCATGCAAGCCTAAGGACCCAATTCCACATACCTGTAATCCCAGAGCTCCAAAAGGCAGAGGTGAGGGATCCCTGAGGAAAGCTGGCTAGTACATTAGCTCAACCAGTGAGAGACTGAGGAAGAGTCCCAGTGTCTCCCTCTGGCCTTACATGCACATACATGCATTTGCATTGTTGCAGTCAGCTTTCTAGTTGCTGCGAAGAAAGAACCCAAGCAAAAACTACTTGTGGAGGAATGGGATTTTTTTTGGCTTATGGACTCAAGAGGAGACTCCATCCTGGCAGGGAAAAAGTTGGCATGAGCAGAGGGGTGGGCATCACCTCTGCCACAGCACTGGAAAGAGCAGCAGGAAGGTGTGTCAAACACTGGCAAGGGGAAGCTGGCTTATAACCCCATATGCCCTCCCCCAACAACACAGCTCCAGTGAGGTTGTAAAATCCAAACTGCCATTGAGGATCGATCGATCAGAACTCATTCATTTGCTTGTGGGGGACACCTGGCTCAAACCATGACATGCATCCAATGTATGAACATGCAGACACACATGAACACACCACACACACACATACACATGCAAAAAGAGCAAAAGGAAAAGTCAGGAGACCTGCCAGGAGATTTTCATGAGTGCTGTATAGTGGGACCTTAACTCCCCAGAAAGGTGCATGCAGGAAGCACCTGCTCCCAGGGGGCATGGCTGGAAGGTGGTGGAGCCTTTAGGCTATTGCGACTGTGTCCTGGACAGGGATCATGAGATCCTGATCTCTTTCTCTCATTTGCTTCCTGATCACAAAGTGAGCAGTTCTGCCCAGCCACCTGCTTCTGCCACAACATGCTACCTCACAAAACAATATGGCCACCCAATATGATGGATTCCAATTTCTAAAACTGTGAACCCAAGTAAACCTTTTCACTTTATAGGTTGATTTTCCAACATATCTGTTATAGTGACAGAAAGCTGACTACCACAATCCACATTGTGACGCATTATAAACACCAGGCTGAGAATAGAAAACATTCATGAGGTAGCTGAACAGTGATTCACATCACAAGTGGCTCTGTGGTAAATATTTAGAGTCGCATGAGTCATGGTATCAGAAGTGGTCCTAGGAAAGGCTCTTCAGGGACCTTGGCATCTTGGGGAAAATCTCCATGTCTTCAGTGCCCATGTCTAAATGGATCACAACAAGGCATTCCACAATGGTGGTGATCGGCCCTGGGGGTCTCTGAGACCCCCAAATCATGACCATTAAGTCCATTAAGTCAGATTTCGTAGCCCTGATTGGGGACCTACTTCTCCCTGCCTTGAGAAGTTCCCGGTCTATGCTGCTTTGTCCTTTCCTGCAGCCGTGACCAGCGACCATGACGGAGGCTGTGACTGGTACGTCCAGGGCACCTTAGCCATCAGGACAGGCTCTGTGGAGGCGCAGACAGCCCTGAAGAAGCGGCAGCTGCATACCACCTGGGAGGAGGGCCTGGCTCTGCCCCTGGCCCAGGAGGAGCTCCCCACAGCCACCCTGACGCTCACCCTGAGGACCTGCGACCGCTTCTCCCGCCACAGCGTAGCCGGTGAACTTCACCTTGGCCTGGATGGAGTATCTGTGCCCCTGGGGACCGCACAGTGGGGCGAACTGAAGACCTCCACAAAGGTAGGGTTGCCTCCCATCTGAGGATGGAGCCTGCTGTAGCTGGGGTTAAAGGCAGGTTGAGTCCAACATGGCAGATGCTGGGCCAAACTTGTGGCTCAGGACTTGGGTGCTTGTTCCCAGGCACGGCTCGTCTTACTGTGCCACAGGGGACAACCACATGGCTCGGGTGTCATCTGCTGCAGTGCTCTGGCAGGGTTGTCCCTATTTAAATCCAGTCACAGCACCTGTTTCCCTGTGCACAGCCCTACAGAGATGAGCAGAGGAAGGAATCCCTTCTGCCCACGGTGAATGCAGGCGGGTGCTCATGGGGTAACACTACTAATCTGAGATAAAAAGAGGAGCCTAACCCAAGTGCTCTGGTGGAAAGTTCTAGGTTTGGCATGCAAGGCTTTGACACAGGGCTCTGAAGGAGCTACCTGGGCTGGAGGCAGAACAGAGCCCAGACACTGATCCTGTATAATGTCCTGTGAAGGCTGCTGATTCACTGCACTTCTTAGAGAGGGGCTCCTAGTTGAGCAAGCTGTGTTCCACGCAGGCCAGGACCTCATGCCCAGGGGAAGGTCAGGGGTGGTGTTTGGTTTTTCAGGGCCCTGGATCATGGCGCCATCCAAGGGCCTGCCCCTGAGGTGCCCCCGCCCCCAGGGAACATCTGATGTCCACCTGCTCTCTTGATCAACTGTGCTTCTAGAGACTGTGGCCCACAAAGCAGCAAACATGCCCTCTCTGGACCTTTCTGGAAAAAAGTGTGCCTCTCCTGGGCTGTAGTCATCAAGCTGCTAATTAGGGCACAGTTTTTGCGAACTTCCACCTCTAGTTTGCTCCACCCAGGACTTCACCAAATTGGCCAAGTGAGGGGACAGTGTGATGATCCCATTTGCCCTACAGGGAACCGAGGCAGACCACATCTGAGGAAGAGCTGTGGGAGTGTTCCCCAGACTAAACGATGGGCTCTCTCCTCATGTGGGGCCCATGCACCTGAGGTGCAGGAAGCTCCGCAAGCACCTTTCTTAGATTACCTGGTCCTGGGGAGGGAAGAGAACAGTCATCCCCACCTGCTCTTCCTCTTTCCCCATCATTTCTCTTCTGGGCCCCATTTTTCTCATTCCCGAAACATCACAGCCGCTCTCTGATAGAGGCAGACCTCCCAAAGCGCACTCTTTGAATACTGTGAGATTTAGGGATTGTAGGGAGTCACAGAGGGTCCCTCTGCACCCCAGGAGAGCCAACACTTGAGCTTTGAAACTCTCTCTGGAGACCCAGAGGTTTCCTCCTCTGGGCTTGGAAGCATTGGTATAACCACAGAAGGACCAAAATCCAACAGATCCAGGTGAAAGTCCCAAGCACCTTGCCTCAGAGAGCAGTATCATTCATTTGTTTCACAAACACCTCACCAGGCCAAGCACCATGCCAGGACTCCAATGGATTCCTACTTTCTGCCTTATCCACCCTAAGGATCACCACTCTCTCTGTAGCTGTCACTGTGCCTATCCTGGCACCTCCACTTCTCTGGGTGCCTGTGAGGCAGAAGTGAGCCCCAGATCAGGCCATGAAGCTCCGCCCAGGTAGAGAGTACAGGAGGAGAACTGGAACCTACTGGGGAGCCTGCACTTGCTGCATCCTGGGTGATTTTCTCCTCCAGGCTAGAATGTGTTAATGGAGGTGTTAGCAATGCCCCAGTTCTAGCCAGAAGACACTCAGCCAAAAGTAGCATGTGCGTCACACCCCACTCCAAAGGCAGTCTGGGGTGATTCATTGAAAGCCTTGGGAAGGGGGGAGTAAAGATCAGCAGGACTCAGAGGAAGGAGAAAGGAAAAGGGCTGTTTTCATCGGTAGACACTTTGAATTCCAGAGTAGACAGACAGGTGCCATTGAAATTTGTGCAGCTGGCAAGGCTGGGCCTGTCCCTCACCCCCAACACAGGTGAGGAGCCCTTCAGGGACACAAAGGTACAGGTGTCTCATCTAGTAGACAGGGAACAGAGGTTTGAGCTTGGTTGCTTAGGCCAGCAGTGGATCTGTGATAGGTGACCTTGAGTCAGGAGAAGGTGCCTGGCATCCCCAACTGTCACTTGCTACCGTGTTGGATGAGGGTTACAGGCAGACTGTCCATCTCGGAAACCAAGGCTCCCATCAAAGCAGACACCATCAGAGCAGTTGAGCCTCAGTGATGGGTGATCAGCCCTCTCAGAGTGGCAGGCTCTATGCCTAAAATGGGAGCCATCAATGGCCTCAAGGTTGTTGTCAAGGTTAAATGAGACGTCTTGCAGATTCATCATGAAGCCAGCTGTCCCACACTTACACAGTAACCCATTGAGTTACAATCACCTATTCAAACCAATCCATCCCAGCTCCATACCAGGGTTATAACCCCCCCACCCACCAAAGTCACTACTTGGAACCCCTCCCAGTTCAGGAACTTTCGGCTTTACTTTCTAATAAACCCTTGCTTAACCTGCAAAATAAAAAAATAAAATAAAATAGATTAAATGAGACATCTCACCCTTTGAACTTATTTTGGCAAAAATTTATTTTGTGCCTGTCATGGATTGATCCAGGTGTCCCCCACAAACAAATGAATGTGTTCTCAGTGATCAATACTCAGCTGATGGAAGTTCAGGAATTACAACCTCGCTAGAGCTGTGTTGTTGGGGGCGGGCTTATGGGGGTTATAAGGCAGCTTCCCCTTGCCACTATTTGACACACCTTCCTGATGCTGTTTCCAGTGCTGTGGCAGAGGTGATGTCCACCCCTCTGCTCATGCCATCGTTTTTCCTGCCAGGATGGAGTCTCCCCTTGAGTCCGTAAGCCAAAATAAACCCATTCCTCCACAAGCCGCTTTTGCTTGGGTTCTTCCTGCGCAGCAACTAGAAAGCGGACCACAACAGTGCCCTGATGCGTGGTGTTGTCATTCACATCCCCCCAAGTTCCTCGAGGATCCCAACTTATTTTATCATTGGATTAGTCACATCTATTTGGTTAAAATGTTATGGGAGTCTCTGCCCCTTGGGGAAGTCCACAGATCAGGTTCCATCACCCACCACCTTCTAGGGTCCAACTAACAAAGAGATGAGTAGTGGTGAAGGGGAAAATTGATTCTTGTAGCCATGTCCGGGAGGCGGTGTGTCTGGTGACCTCCAGAGAAGTC